>CAUYRT010004791.1:0-30894 GCA_963574885.1 Lepilemur ruficaudatus | reverse complement strand
CTCAAGTGATCCTCCCATCTCAGCCTCCCAAAGTGTTAAGATTACAGGTATGAGCCATTGCTCCCAGCTGTAATCAGTGATCTTTGATGTTATTATGGTAATTGTTTTGGGGCACCACATAAACAAAAGCTATTTGGAGACTTCAATCATTTTTAAGAGTGTAAAGAGGTTCTTTTTTTTTTTTTTTTTTTGAGATGAATCTCACTCTGTTGCCTGGGCTAGAGTGCCTTGGCATCAGCCTAGTCACAGCAACCTCAAACTCCTGGGCTCAAGGGATCCTCTTCCCTCAGCCTCCTTAGTAGCTGTGACTACAGGCACATGCCACTGCACCTAACAGCAATAAAGTATTTTTAAATTAAGGTATGCACATTTTTTAGACATAATGCTACTGCATATATAATAAACTACAGTATAGTGTAAACATAAGTTTTACACGCAGTGAGAAACTGAAAAATTTGTGTGACTTGCTTTATTGCAATATTCACTTTATTGCAGTTGTCTGGAATCAAACCCACAATATCTCAGAGATACACCTGTATTTGGGTTTTGCTGTTAATTCCAGCAGAACCGAATCCTAATACACTCCCGCCTCAGCACCCAGCATTGATGTCTTTTATTTCTTTTTCTTTCCTAAAGTTCCACCACTCTCTCGGCTGAATGATTCCAATAGCCTTTTAACTGGTCTCCTTGCTTCCACCTTCACCCCCCCTACAGTATTTTGTAAACAGCAGCCAGAATGATTGTATAAAAATGCTGTCATATCATTTTATATCTTTGCTCAAAATCCTCCAATGGCTCACTCAAAGCAAAAGTTGAAATCCTTAAAATGATCTATGATACTGGCTTCATGCCTGTAATCCCTGCACTTTGGGAGGCTGAGGTGGGAGGATTGCTTGAGGCCAGGAGTTTGAGACCAGCCTGGCCAACATAGTGAGACCCTATCTTTACAAGAAATAAGAAATAATAGCCAGTCACAGTGGTGCACTCCTGCAGTCCCAGCTACTCCGGAGGCTCAGGCAGGAGAATCACTTGACCCTAGGAGTTTGAGGCTGCAGTGAGTATGAATCCCACCACTGCAGCACTCCAGCCTAGGTGACAGAATAAGACCCTGACTCAAACAAAAAAAAAACAAAGCAAAAAATCCCAAAAAGAAAAGCTCTACAAGACATTAAATGATCTGACTACTAGTTTGCTCTCTGACCCTATCTCTTACTATTTCCCCTATTTATATATTTATGCAGTTCTAATTACACTGGCTCTTCCCTGTGCCCTAAAACCACTTTAGGGTGATTGCTTTCCTTCTGCCTAGAATGGTCTCCCCCCAGATAACTACATGGCTTGTTTATTACTCTTCCTTCAAGTCTTTACTCAAATGTCATCTCAGTGACTCCTTCTTTGGCCACAATAACTAAAATTACAAAACCCTAAATACTTCCTATCCTACTTCCCTGCCTTTATTTTTCTCCTCAGCATTTATCACTGTCAAACTCTCCATATAGTTTACAAATTTATCTTGTTTATTATCTCTCTCTCCCCAATGTACACTCAAAGAGGGCAGGGATTTTTATTTTGTTTCATTCCCTGCCAATTACCAAGGTCTAGAACAGTGCCTGGCACATAGTAAATAGATTTTTAAATAAATGAATGAATTAAGGTCATTCACCTACATACTCACAAAATGTAAGTGGCAAAGCTAGAATTCAACTCAAGATAATCTCCAAACTCTTGCTTTCTTTGACACCTCACTATTTTCTCGAAATGGCCTATTGCTTTCCCAAATTCAGATCAGGATGGTTTTCCACAATTCTCATCTAAGAGATTAATGATTCCCATTTAAAATAAAGCCTAGTGAGAAAGATCTGCTTCTAAACAACTGTGTGAGCTAAGTGAGGTTCAAGCTTATAACCTGTAAGTCTAACCTGATACTTTTTCCTCCTGCTTTATTTATGTTTATCCAATGAACCAAATCATAGCCCTTATTCTTACCCTATGGCCTCCCTCATAAAAAGTTATTCAGTCAGATACCAAACAGACTTTTTGTTCCTCTGTGTTTAATAGATGAATCTAAAGTTTGTTTTTTCCTGACACAGAGGCAATGGTATAATGAAAAGTTCACATCTTACTGATAGAGACTTGAAAACCCAAAAGAAGAGGAATAAACTCATAGATCTCTTGATAGCTCTTTCAATACTTTAGTTCTGTAATAGCTAAGCATGAAAACATTGGGAGAGCAAAAAACAAGGCATACCATAATTTCTCAAGTATCCTTTGACATAAAGTGTAAGAAAAGAAACACAATATTCTTGACTTCTTTCATTTATAAGATCTAGACAGAGAATTTTCTTTGTATGAATGAATCATTTCTTAATCTCTAGGGCAATACAGTAGGAGGAGATACATGCCATGACCTGATATGACAAGGAACCAACATTAAGCTCAGTGAAATCTCCCAGACTTAAGTCAATACATATAAACAAGCTAGGGAAGTGAAGGTAGACAACATGTAAGCTACCTCCAGCTAATCCTCTATCCCCAATAACACTGACAGGGATCTACCATGTCGGAGCGGAAAAGAGAGAAGAAAAAACAAGATAAAAGCTATAAATTTCTGACTCAGCTTTAAAACTACCAAAATAAGCAAGGCAGCTTCATATATAAAGACAAATCTCCTCTGATCGAGAAGGCCATAGTTAGGCTTGGCACAAGCCCAACTGACTGCAGCAAAGGCCTAATTCACAGACAGGTGGTAGGTATTTCCCAGCACATCCTTTCCCAATCAAATCACCTTAAGAATATACAATTACAGTGTTTATATTTAACAGCAAATTCTGAAAACACCTTACCCATTTTTGAAACATTTTATTCACAGTTCTACATACAGTTATGGTATTAATGTCATCTATCACTGAATAAATGAATTCTGCAAGGTTAAATGATGATGTGTTTATGTTCTATCTGCTCATTGGCCCCTGGGTCAGCCAATCTGATCCAGGGCTCCATGGCAACAGGCTCTATCACTAAGAGCTACAAGATGAGATTCCCCTTTCCTTTTTTTAAAAAAAATAAAGAATTTTCCACAGTAACTGCTGCAAATACTGTCACAGAATATTCTCTATAGACAAATAAGAAATGCTGCCATTCTGGTATACTAAAAATGAATGGTGTGTGTGTGGGGGATAGTGAATGGCAATGACAACGAATCTATGCAAGTAACAAAGGAATCCCAAAAACCCTGAAGATTTTTCCTTGTTTAATTTTCATAGAAAAATTCAGAAATCCTTGAACTGCCAGAAAATCAACACCAGGATAAATTGAGGAATTAGTATAAGGGGAGTGCTGCCCAGCTGAAACTACAATATTTAAGCTTCCCATGCCTGAAGACACAGAGAAAGCTAAAGGTTTTAATTTAGGATTGCTGACCTTTGTAAGTTTCCCACAACTTTTTTGGACTGTTAAAATGAGCATAAAACTCACAAATCTCAGGCCCTTATTCTCCATATTCTCAAATCACAGTCAGCTCACACGGTCCTTGGAATTCTTATTGTCTGTTCTCTTCTCTACACCCTACTACCTCCACTATGCTTAGAGAAAAAAAACCTCTGCGTCTGAATGAGGAATGCATTTGCTCTTCACATATGCCCCCATTCATTCTCCCTCAGCTGCAGACCTCCTTGAAGCAAAGAGGGAAGGAGATAATTATGAACTGGATGAGAATACAAAAAACAAAACAAAAATATCGTTTTTCCCCAATGGTGCTTCTTAATACTGTAAAATCCAACTGGCATATTAGAAAGTATTCTCCTTTTCTGGCATGCTTTTCACCAATAATTGATGTCGTATCTCAGGCTGCAACAAGCAACTTTGGTCCCCACCTTCTGGTATATAGTGGTAAATGAATGCTGAGAACTGGACAGGATCTGAGATGTCAGGGTCAACATTAGCTTAGAAAGTGTGCATTGTCATCTGGCTCACATTATTTTTTTTTTAACTGTGGTAAAATATACATAACATAAAATTTACCATTTTAACCATTTTTAAGTGTACAGTTCATTGATATTAATTACATTCATATTGTGCATTAAAGAAGAAAAAATCGTTTCAGGCACAAAAGCCATGATGGTATCAAGAGACTACAGTCATTCTTTTGATGAAAATTTAATGAACATGTATTTATTATACAAGTCACTTATATTAAGAACTATAGGGGTTATGAAGAATAAACAGTCAAATGTTAAGACGCTCTGACACTACTGCCCAGTAAAAATACCTATCAACACACGTTTCCAGTATGATTTTTACATGCTGAATGCAGTTTCTTACATCCCCATCTCAGTTCCTAAAAAAGTCCAAAGTGGCTGGATGTCTACATCTCTTTTGTTAGCACTTTGTTCTAAGGGACTCACACTCACAGGCAGACTAACATGAGAAGCAATAGAATTCCAAAAATTCCTAGAACTGAGAAAATCTTTTCTGTAACACTGTTCCAAATTTTCCAAGAATTCTTAAGAAGACAACCCAGAAAAGGGGGTAGAAGCAACTTTTAGGAGGAGTCATAAATTGTATTAGAGCTTTTTTTTAAAAAAGTCACTGCGTCACTGCAAAGAAAGTCACTACTGGGCCTCTTTCTACACCAAAATTTCCTCTATACCATCACAAAAGAAAACCAAAACATTTCACTCCTACCACATTTTTTGTTTCTAAGGATCCTGGTCCAGTAGCTATAGAAGAAGAACATATATATTGACCTCAGAAGGACAAGAAGCTGCATGAATAGGATATTTTCTCAGTGATGTTATCTCCCAATATGAAAGCCCTGGGCTCTGATCACAGGAGGCTATCTTCCTCAAATAATAATAACAGCAGCAGCTATCATTTATTGAGCATTAACCGTGCTCCAAACACTATGCTCAGCAATTTATATAGACCATATTTATTTGAATTTAACAAATGCTAAAAATTTACTTTCAGATATTAATAGTAGGGACTTAAAAAAAATTTATGATTAGAAAAGTGCTGCATATAAACTGGCTCAAGTCTGAGGAAAAAAAAAAGAAAAGTGCTGCAGGCGTCTTTATACTTACAAAAAACATAGACGTACAGAGAAGAAAACAAAAAAAATTACCCATAATCAATAACTCTGAGATTAATTGCTATTATTTTATTTTATTTTTTATTTTTTTAATTTTTCTTTATAAAGTCATCATGGCGGGGTATTGGGAAAAGTTTTTAATTAGCAATAATCATGCCTTGGATAAACGTCATTGGCTACAATACTGCCACTGCTCCAAGTTTTAACTGATATTAATTACAGCAATGTTTTGAGGTATATCTTTCTAAACTTTGTTTCCATATTTGTATGGAATTTGTATCCATATTGGATACACTTCCATAGTCAATGTTCATGTAATTGACATAACACAGAATGTTTTTGCATCATGCCTTTTTCAACTGCTAAACTGTAACCATTTTTCCATGTATTACTTTTAACATAAAGTCATTTTAACAGCTAACATTATGTCCTAGTATATAAAGAAAAAAAAACAACCATCTAATGTTCCATTACATACACATATCATAATTTATCTAATCATTTCTCTATTATTGGAAATTTAGGCAGCCATTAATCTTTGTACCTAGATTTTTTTGTTTTTTTTTTTGAGACAAGATCTCGCTCTGTCATCAGGCTACAGTGCAGTGGTGTCATCATAGCTCACTGCAACCTCAAACTCCTGCGCTCAATTGATCCTCCTGCCTCAGCCTCTGGAGTAGCTGGCACTATAGGTATACACCACCATGCCAGCTAATTTTTCTAATTTTTGTAGAGAATGGGTCTCCCTCTTGTTCAGGTTGGTCTTGAACTCCTGACCTCAAGTAATCCTCCCACCTCAGCCTCCCAAAGTGCTAGGATTATAGGCGTGTGAGCCACTGTACCCAGCCTGTACCTAAATCTTTATTCACATTGCTCATCAACTCCCTAGGATAAATGCATTCAAGAGTTTAGGAGATAAAACATTTCTCTAGTTCACTCTAGTTAACAGAAGCAAGGACAGTCACACTATCAAATTATAATGTTTCCCAACTGTTTCCCCAACAAAAAATAATGTTTACTTCCCAGGTACAATGGGGGTATCTTGGACTTTCAGGACATTCACCTAGGTAGTGCTTCTCACTTTTTATTTTTCTTCAATTCCTGCCTCCTTTTCATAGTATTAAATCTCCCTTTCGCCATACATTCCATTCCACTAGAAAAGGTATATGCCACTGACTCCTTAAAAATCACTGGCCTGAAAAAATTAATAGGGAGGAAAAGATAAAATAATACATGGGGAATATTCTCTTTGCCATTAATGTAACACACATTAATGAATCTTATCAATGTACTTCAGTAGTTTGGCGAATAATTCAAAAGGCAAGGCCTCAAAAAACACACAAAAAAACCACACTAAGTCTTTTTTTTTTTTTTTTTTTTTTTGAGATGAGTCTTGCTCTGTTGCGTGGGCTAGAGTGCCTTGACATCAGCCTAGCTCACAGCAACCTCAAACTCCTGGGCTCAAGGGATCCTCTGCCTCAGCCTCCCAAGTAGCTGGGACTACAGGCATGTGCCACCGGCTAATTTTTTCCATATATTTTTAGTTGTCCAGCTAATTTCTTTCTATTTTTAGTAGAGACAGGGTCTTGCTCTTGCTTAGGCTGGTCTCGAACTCCTGACCTCAAGCGATCCTCCTGCCTCGGCCTCCCAGAGCGCTAGGATTACAGGCATGAGCCACCACGCCTGGCCCACTCTAAGTCTTTAACATGAAATTAAAAGAAGGTAAAAGGGTATGGGAATATTGGATATTTTAGCATATGTTATTTGACATTTGATCCATTTAAAATCCTAGTGATTTTAAGGAGCCTTTATACATAGAAATTCATATAGATCTTAAGAACAGCACTACCACATCAACTCACAGAAAGAAAAGCAGAGGTAACAAAGTTTCAGAGGTAGACACCAAAGGCAAGTGTCCTAAGAATTTAAAGTAGATCAGAAACCACAGCAGAATGTAAAAACCAAAAACAAAATAAAACACAAAAACCAACCAACCATCATCTGTAGGAGTGAAAGAGCAAAAATAACATGTTTGCAATCAGGCCTCTAAGCATCAAATTAGAAAAGATACTTCCTAAAAGGATTGACTGTGTCAATATTAAGCTTAAATATTTAGATTACACTTCACTTTAAAAACTCAATATCTATATGGCTCGAAAATCTCTTCTGACTTCCTTAAAAATTACATGTGATCTGAAGACACAAATGATATATCCCTATTTAATTTCTAAATATTAATAATAATGGCTAACACTAACTATGCCTTTAAAATGACCAGCAACTGTTTAAAGGCTTTATATGTATATATTAACTCTTTTAATCCTCAATACAATCCTAGGAGGTAGATATTATTATTACCTTCATTTTACATATGAAGAAATAGAGAGGTTAAGTAATTTGCTCAAGGTCACAGAACCAACAATTGGCAAAGCTGGGATTTGAACTCCAGAGGGGAAGCACTCAACTAGTATGCTTTTCCTAAAGAGAAGCTCTTACTGGGTTCTATAATAACAGTGACTAGGGGTGGGCCAAGAGAGAGATTGGAGAAAAAAGAATTAAGTAGGTATAGTAACTTTTAGGTACAGAAATGGCCCCTATCAATTTGTCCAGAAAGTCTTTCCAACATGTATCACATTTTTAATTATCCCAAATAGGGTGACGCTAAAACACCTTTTGCAAAAGCTGCTCTTGATCTTTCCCTCCTCCTCCAAAAAAATTTTTAAAAGAATGAAAAAGGAAGGATACAAAGAAACTGAAATATTACTTCTCTAACACCTTTCAACCGCTTTTCTTTCTTTGACCTTTTTGAAAACCTTCATGGTTAGAAAAAAAAGGTTTTAAAAGAAGGCACTTCCAGTTGAAATAAAAAGACATTTTGGTAATTTTTCCCTTGTTAATGACTGAAACATTTAAGAAAGACTTTAGGTTTATCCCACCCACCCTCAAATGGAAGGAAAATCAAGTTAAAAAAACTGTCATCTTTTAATTTCACAGCAGTTTTCTTCCCCCTCAAAGGCTATTCCTGTCCTAGCTGCAGACAGGGAACTGCTCCCAGTGACGTCAGAGCAGTCTCCCAGCAACGATTAATGAGGGTTGTCCACCACAGGGGTTTCCTGAAAAGCTAGCAAGAAATTATCCACATATCTGCTGCAATATCAAGATGCAAGGATGCAGAGGAATTTCTCTTAACCCTTATAGCTCCAGTTTCTGGCAAGCTTCTAAATAGGTTATTCTTCTAAAATGCTTTCCATTCACCCTAGGATTATCTTCCTCCTCCCCTCTACACAGTTAGATGTTATTGGTTTGAAACATTTATGGTTATAATAAATATTAATATAATTGAGCTACCACAGAAAATAGGAATGTATCAGTTGAAAAACAAACATTATTACTCTTTTCACTTCACAGAAAGAATTTAGAGTAAATGAAAACATAGAGCAGAAAAGAAAATCAGATAGAAAAGAACCAGTAAGTTCTTAAAGGTACTTCTTCACATATGCTGTCCAAACACACATCCACAGATAGGCAAACCTTAAATTTCCCGAAGCTCTAGTCTACTGAGTTTCAAAGATCAGAAGTATTAAAATGGAGTTGCATGAAAAGGAATTGGCAGCCTAAACACCCAATCAGAAACAAACAAACAAACAAACAAAAAAACCATTTTAGGCTATTGTGTTCACACCTAAGAGTATATCTAATAATTTACTTCTAAAGCTTTGCTTTATCTACATACATTCAAAATTAGAATTTTATTCTAAACTACGGTGGCAAGGAATTTTATATAACTACCCATTTTTGAGGTCTGAGAAACAGCGTACAAACTGCCTACTCAGAACTGGTGCAAATAAGGCAGAAAAATTCTGAATTTCAAAACTCAGCCTAGAATTATTAATGCATCCTAGGTTCCAGAAACCTGCTTATGAACAATTTTTCCTTCTATATTTAGAAAAGGCAATTTGGTAAAATTCATTAACAGCAGGATATATAGGGTTAATTCAGCCACCCTGCTTCAGCAATTTTGACTTTGGTCTGAGCCTATTCTAAAAGGGAACAAACAAAATAGCAACCCTATCATTAAAATATCCCCCTTTGGCTTCAGCTCTATTCAATGGCACCCAGTTATCAACATCAAGTCATAGATGGGAGAACGCACCGCTTCAGATGGATTTTTCTTCTTCCTTCTCTCCGTCCCCTCCCTCTCAGAAGAAAAATACTGCAAACAAAATCACTACGTCACTGGAGGTAGAGGGAATCCCATCTCTGCACTCTTTAGAAGCCAAGGCCAGGAAACAAAAACAAGCCAAGTATAAGAAACAAACAAGTAATCCAAAATAAGCAGTAGACCAAGAATAAATTCACATTGACAACCGCTACACATCAAAAGGCATATTTTAGTAAAAAGGTTTTAACAAATTCTTCCCAGGATGTTCATAATCGAAAAAGCTCCCTAGACATAGCAAAGGCGACATATTTCTTCTTATCATATTTAAAGACTAGGGGACAGTTACATAAAGACATAGGACAGAGAGGCACATTCACCAGCCAGGTGTGGATAGCTGGGTAACGACACAGTGAAGGATATTTATAGGGGATTCCCTGCTTCCTGCAATGTGCGTCAACAGCATCACCAAAGAGAACAGAAATCACCACTGTTCTCATAAGCTAAATCTGAATGAAGCATTGCTTGAAATAGCCATGGAAGAGGTGGAATCTGAATACAGTAAAAGTTCTAGCAAACCTAATTTTTAAAATATTCAAAGATAAAAAACAGCAAACTAAAATGTTCATAAAACCCTCACAAAACTTAACACTTGAAAATTCTCTAATTTCCCTAGTGTGTATTATATAGTTAAATCAGCCAAGATAGAAAATACATCTGTCTTTCTAGCTCCTTGCCTACCCAGTCTGTGGAGTTCAAGGACTTCTACATAAAGAAAATTATCCAAAACTCACCCCAGATGGATCTGCACTTACACCAACAGCGAGTTCACATTATTAATGGAGGCCTCATCGTAAGGATCTGCTCTGCCGGAATTTTGCCGGAAGAAATTCTTTCTGGGAAACCTGTGCCTCTTCTCCCACCCACAGTCCCCTCCCACCCTCTTCACCCTTGAATGAAATGCTACTGATCCTTGCTGCTGCGTCTCCAGCTAGCTAATTGCTCTGACAAGCAGCTCTGAAGCAGACCATGGCCCAGCTGTTCAGAGAGATGTCACCCAGAGCTCTGCCAACAGTCACACTCACACATACACTCACTCTCACTCACACACACACACACACACACACACACACAGAGGCTGCAAGAACACCCCCTCCCACCTCCTCTTCTCGCTCTCATTCAAGTACTTCAGTGGCATGCCTGCCTCCACACAGCTCTGAGGATAGCTTTTAAAGACACAGCAACAGCTCCTTTCTGCTGCAAATGTAGAGATGCCAAAATATTCTTTTTAGTGAAGAATAAAGAGTCAAGGATATGTACTGAATTAAAGTTCACCTTTAAATTTACCTTACCTTTTTCTTACTTGTAAAATTATCAAGGCCAGAGAAATGATCTTTGCCTAAAAGCTACTGGGCTGGACTTCAGAAATGCAAAATTAAGACCAAACCTAGTTACAGAGAATTTTCTTTCCAGTGAGCTATATTTAGTAAAACCATTTTTCATTTTGGGCAGAAGGCAGGCAGTACAGGATACTAGGAGTTATCTGTTCTACTCCCATATTTGCTCCCAAAGGATGAAGAGAAGACTTTGGCTATAAAATGAGGAAATAAGGAAAACATGAAGGTACCTTACTGACAAAACTGATTAAAAAAAAAAAAGAATGAGAACAGAGAATATAAGTATAGGGATGAGAATAAATAAAGAAAGTGGTACAAATGAGACCAGGAAAGAAGAGTAATAGTTCTAGAAAGTACATATAGCTCTGGAATAGCAAACTTAGATATGACCTACAGGTCCTAATTTTTAAGAGCCCAAGGAAAGGTAGTAATAATCTCTATTGGTCAGGAAGCAATGGACGTTACAGGTGGTGCAAGGTCTGCAATTGTACATATGGCTTAGGATTTAGGCATCCTGAGGAAAACAATAAAACCTGTCACAAAGATACATTTATCTTTTCATTCAAACACGTATTTGTTGTGTGCTTGGGTTCTTACTATGGGCCAGGTTATTATGATTAGCTCTAAGAATATAAGATAGATTCATTAGAGATCATACAAAAGAAAGAAAGGACTCTGGCTTTTACTCTGAGAAGAGAAGCCATTAAGGGGTTGGAAGACGGATCCTGAAGGTTCAAAAAGACCACTGAAAGGAATCTGACTTTTACACTTAAATGAAATGAGAGATCATTGATGGTTTTTAAGCAGAGGAGTAACATGTTTTGGACCTGTACTTATTTGTTGTCCCAAAATTTTTGCTGGAGAAATTTCTAACATACAGAGAATTTGCAAAAATAGTACAACAGTTACCTAGATTCATACACAAATTTATTTATACATATATGTGCAAGTATGATGTGCGTATAAATTTATTTTCAGGTCTGAAATGTTCTCATGATGACTCTTCACTCCTAAAACAATTCAGTACATATCTCCTAACATTAAGGTCATCCTGAACTATATTAAGAGCCATCAGCCAAGTCCCAGATGAGTAGCTGGGTGGTGTACATGCAAGGCAGATCTAAATAGCACTGCAAAGCCTTCAAAAACTGAAGTGGCTTTGGAACCACCAATCACAGAAAGATGCACAGAACTTGCAAGCCGAACCCAACCAAGTCAAATAAAATAAAGGTCTCCTAAAATAAAGGTTAACATTTACTGTAGGAATTAAACAAGACCCTGACTCTCATGATATAGTATTCAAAATTTCCAGGATACAATCTACAATGACTGAGATTAGCTGGGTATGGCAATGCATGGGAGGCTAAGGCAGGAGAATCCAGTGAGCCCGGGTGTTCCAAGTTACAGTCAGCTATGATCACACCACTGCACTCCAGCCTGGGCAACAAAGGGAGACCCCAACTCTAAAAAAATTTTAATAAGGCTAGGCGCAGGGGCTTGTAATCATAGCACTCCGGGAGGCCGAGGCGAGCAGATCATTTGAGTTCAGGAGTTCGAGACCAGCCTGAGCAAGAGTGAGACCCCATCTCTACCAAAAATAGAAAGAAATTAATTGGCCAACTAAAATATATAGAAAAAATTAGCCAGGCATGGTGGCACATGCCTGTAGTCCCAGCTACTGGGGAGGCTGAGGCAGAAGGATTGCTTGAGCTCAGGAGTTTGAGGTTGCTGTGAGCTAGGCTGACACCACGGCACTCTAGCCCAGGCAACACAGTGAGACTCTGTCTCAAAAAAAATTTTTTTAAATAAGATAAATTTTTTAAAATAAAAATAAATAAAATTACTTGGCATAGGAATAACCAAGGTAATTCAAATTGCATAGGAAAAGATATGAAGAGCCAAAACATCAAGATTGCACAGATGTTGGAATTAATGGCCTGACAACAACCTTAAGCAGAGAGAATAAAAATGCTTCAAGAAGTGAGGGCAAACACTCTTGAAACTAATGGAAAGATAAAATGTCTCAGCAAAGAAACAGAAGCTATAAAGAAGAACCAAACAAAAATTTTAGAACTGAAAAATATAACCAAAATATAAATACTCACTTGATGGGTTTAATAGCTGAACAAAAATGACACAGGAAAGAATCAGTGAAATTAAAGACAGATGAATAGAAATATAAATATGAATACTGAATCTGAACAATAAAGAGAAAAAGCAATTGGAAAAAAAAAAAGAAGAGATCATCAAGGACCTGTGGGACACTATCAAAAAGTCTAATATTCAGACCATTAGAGTTCCAAAAGGAGGCAGGCACGGTGGCTCATGCCTGTAATCCTAGTACTCTGGGAGGCCAAGGCGGGAGGATCACTCAAGGTCAGGGGTTCAAAACCAGCCTGAGCAAGAGTGAGACCCCATCTCTACTAAAAAATAGAAAGAAATTAATTGGCCAACTAAAAATATATGGAAAAGATTAGCCGGGCATGGTGGCGCATGCCTGTAGTCCCAGCTACTCCGGAGGCTGAGGCAGAAGGATTGCTTGAGCCCAGGAGTTTGAGGTTGCTGTGAGCTAGGCTGACGCCACAGCACTCTAGCCTGGGCAACAGAGTGAGACTCTGTCTCGAAAAAAAAAAAAAAAAAAGGAGCTCCAAAAGGAGAGGAAAAAGAGTGTGGTACAATATTTAAAGAAATAATGGCTGAAAGCTTCACAAATTTGACAAAAGACATAAACCAATAGATTTAAGAAGCTCAGTAATCACCAAACAGGATAAACACAAAATCCACTCCTGGATTCATCATAATCTAATAGCTAAAAACTAAAAAAAAGAAAAAAGAAATTTTGAAAGCAACCAGAGGAAAATGATGCATTCTTATTAAGGAAATAATGATTCACATGGATTCATATTTCCTATCAGAAATCATAAAGACTAGAAGACGCCTGAGTAAGAGCAAGTCCCCGTCTCTACCAAAAATAGAAAACTTACTCTGGGAGGCCGAGGCGGGCGGATCGCTCGAGATCAGGAGTTCAAGACCAGCCTGAGCAACAGCGAGACCCCATCTCTACTAAAAAAACAGGAAGAAATTAATTGGCCAACTAAAATATATAGAAAAAAATCAGCCGGGCATGGTGGTGCATGCCTGTAGTCCCAGCTACTCAGGAGGCTGAGGCAGGAGGATTGCTTGAGCCCAGGAGTTTGAGGTTGCTGTCAGCTAGGCTGATGCCACGGCACTCTAGCCTGGGTGACAGAGTGAGACTGTCTCAAAAAAAAAAAAAAAAGAACTATATAACACAAAGAGTAAAACCTAATGCAAACTATGGACTATAGTGTATAGTAATATACCAATATTGGTTTACTAATTTTAACACATGTATCACACTAATACAAGATGTTAAAAACAGAAGAAACTGTTGGGTGTATGGAGGGCAGGGGATAGTATATCGGAACTCTCTGTACTTTCTCATCAATTTTTCTATAAACTTAGAACTGTCCTAAAAAATGAAGTCTATTAATAAATTAATTTTTTAAGAGATTGGGTCTTGCTCTGTTGCAGGCTGGAATGCAATAGCACAATCACAGTTCACTACAGCCTTGAACTCCTGGGTTCAAGTGATCCTCCTGCCTTAGACCCCTGAGTAGCTGGGACTACAGGTGCTCACCACCACTCCTGACTATAAAGTCTACTAATTCAAAAAAAATGGGTAGAAAAACATATCATATAAACACTAAGCAAAAAAGTTGGAATGATATGTCAGTATTAAACAAAGTCTATCTCAGAACAAATAAAATTACCAGGGATAAAGAGGAATATTACATAATGATGATTCACCAAGAAGACAAAACAATCCTAAATGTCTATGCACCTAGTAACAGAGCTTCAAAATACACAAAGCAAAGGCCAGGCGCGGTGGCTCACGCCTGTAATCCTAGCACTCTGGGAGGTCGAGGCGGGCGGATTGCTCAAGGTCAGGAGTTCGAAACCAGCCTGAGCAAGAGCGAGACCCCGTCTCTACTACAAATAGAAAGAAATTAATTGGCCAACTAAAAATATATAGAAAAAATTAGCCATGCATGGTGGCGCATGCCTGTAGTCCCAGCCACTTGGGAGGCTGAGGCAGAAGGATTGCTTGAGCCCAGGAGTTTGAGGTTGCTGTGAGCTAGGCTGACGCCACGGCACTCTAGCCTGGGCAACAGAGTGAGACTCTGTCTCAAAAAAAAAAAAAAAAGAAATTGCAAGGAGGTTTGTAAGTGGCAAAGGACCTCGGAAAATACGTGTCTATGAGGTGTGCCTGTGTCAGTCTCAGTGCTTGTGTCTGTTTGTGTGGCCTGAAGCATCTCTCTGCTCTCTGGCCCTTCCCCAAGGAGGAGCACATTCATCACCACGCATGGTTGCGTGCTGTGAGGATGCGGCCGTGGGTGGGCGGCGGCACCCTAAAAGGAGGAGCAGATGGGGGGGTGCAGGCTGGGGAGGTTCTAAAGAAGCCAGTGTCGCTGGCAATGATGAGGGTGGGGAGGAGCGCAGCTGAGGATGAGGGAAAGCCACAAGAGGGAAGAGGAGTAGGAGCAGCAGTAGGCACATCACGAACTGCTCACGAACTGCTATGTCATTGTCCCCAGGCCCATTCCAAGCTGGGCTTGGTTTCCGGTGGCCTCCTCCTCCAGGCCCGGGATTTCTACCTGACACGCTTCTCCACAGATGGAATCTCATCCCCAGTCATGTTTCTTATGGAAGGGGGAGGAGGGGATGAGACACTCACAGCGACGCTGGTCACTGACATGCACACAACTGGGGGGCTCTGGCACACCCGCACCACACAAATGGTCCCTGGTGACTTCACTGACATGTGCAAGAGACCCCAAGTTCAGCTATTTCCTTTTCCTCTCTGTCTCAGTCTGTCTGTCTGTCTGTGTGTCTCTCTCTTTCACACATACACACACACACACACACACACACCCTGTCACTGACACTGTCCCTTCACAAGTGTCAGAAGAGAATCTCTCACCAACCTGTACATTTTTCATCTATAAACTAATGAGTGAGGATGATGAGCACATATCACTGTTTTTAAAACTTTTCCAACCATAAGTGTAATGGATACTATGGCATTTTGCTCAGGCCTCCTCTTCAGGGCCAATGTACCTTGAATACCAGCTGCTTGACAGCTCATGGTTGTCCCCCCACTGAGAACTGTCTTCTGTCACAGGGAACTGCCTTGGCCAAGGTCACACCCACTTTGTGAGGGCAGCCCGTGGCTTATATCCGGCCTCTGAGGGGGCAGAAAGGCCTACTCACCTCGATCCTGGCTGGCTCTGAAGGACCGTCCCAGTCCAGAGCTCTCCGGAGAATCAGCTGAGGCCTCTGATGCAACCACATGGTGGCCCAGCCTCTCCCTCCGCTCGCCCCTACCCTCCTCACAGGTGTTGAGCCCAGAGGCATCCCCAGTATGCCTTCTGCATGCAAATCTCTGCCTCAAAGTCTGTTTCCAGGGAACCCAACCTGAAACAGTGGGCCACAGCAGCCCTCAGAGACGCTAATGCAGTTCTGGAGCTCGGTCACCCAGTAGCCACATGGCAGTGAGGATCCCCCAGCAGTGAGAGGTGGGGCACAGACAGCCCCTGATGTGCTGGAGCAACGCAAAGGGCTCTGCAGCAGGCCCAGGCTGTGGTGCAAGCAGGATGCCACTTAGGCCATATGAGCTGGCAGATCCTATGACATTGGAGGTGTCAGCAGTGCGGAAAGATGCCATGTGGGGCTTCTCCTCTTCCATGGGAGAGTACAGCGCAGGCCCCTGACATTTGGGAGCAACAGTGCCTTTTCCTGGTGGTGTCTGTGATGGGTTTCTGGTGGGAGGGAAGGTATTGGCTGATGAAATGTCCCTGGCACTTGACAGGTGTGAGGGAAACGGTAACCAGACTTGGGTGACTATTCCCTAAATGCCATTGAGTAGCTGAAGAAAGATCTGACACACTCAGGGTGAACGATCATCAAATCAAGGCAAACCGTGAAAGGCAGAGGAGCTCCCTGGCTGCATTTAAGGAAACCCTGCTCTGCAACCAGAGGGCAGACGGTGAGGAAGACCAGGCTCAGGATGAATTGTAAGTGCGGTGGAGCTTCAGAGAACGTTGAATTCTCAGGCCCAGCATGTCTCCTGTGCCATGCTCGGGGCCCTAATAGGACAGGAGTGGGACCCTGAGACTTGGGATGGGGATATCTGGGCAGATGCAGTTAAACACCTTGAACTTACAGACTCACCTGAACCCACTGGGCCTGCAGAAGTAGACCACTCTCCCTCGTTAGAAGAATATCGACTTTCTCTCTGCTTGAAGATAAAGCAGAGGCCTTGAATGAAGCAGGTGCCTTATAAGACGATGCCTGCCTCTCTCAGAATCTACCCCCACCTCCCCTCCTGGAAACCAGATCAGAAATTAGGGCCAAATCCCAGATCAACCTTACTGGAGAGAGTCTAGGCGTGCATAGGAAGGAGAGAAATGATAGGCAGAAGCTGAAGAATCTGGCTAATCTGTATCTGCAGGAGCTGGGGAAGTATGCATGGGACTAAATCCTGAGGACAACGGTTCAAGGGAGTGGAACAGGAGGCTGGAGCGCTCTTCCAGGATGCAGAAATTAAAACCCTGGCAAGGACCCTAAGAGATGTTACTAACACACTGCTAGCTTGACTCTTGGAAGCTTGGAGACAACAATGGCCCACACTAACCGAAGCAGAAATGCCAGAACTTCCACAGCAGACAGTGGATGGAAAGATTAAAGGGCTCAAAGAAGCAGACATGTTAAAATAGATATACCACTTAAGTCTGAAAAACCCACCAGCTGCCTATGTTCCATGAGAGGGTGCACAGGATACACCTAACTTAGGAAATCGGTAAGAAATCTGCAGGTGACAGTGACACCAGCCATGTTGAGAAGCACAGTAGCAGAAAGGTAATAAATGAAGTCCTGGCCCAGGTCCCGCTCAGAGAGTGTCCACTGGGTTCAGAGACCCATTCAGTGGTGGCTTCCCCAGTTCACAAATGCATAATTGCGGTGATATACTCTGTAGTTGTCAGAACCCCTGCATGGGTTCCTTAGCCTGTGGGATAGCAGCTATTGTAGTAGGAAGTCCAAACAGAAGTGTCTGAAATGGCATACACCCCTGTGCCCCAACCCACACAGTAAATCAAAACCAGTATTGTGGGTTGGGCATGGTGGCTCACGCCTGTAATCCTAGCACTCTGGGAGGCTGAGGCGGGCGGATTGTTTGAGCTCAGAGTTCGAGACCAGCCTTAGCAAGAGCGAGACCCCGTCTCTACTAAAAATAGAAAGAAATTAGCTGGACAACTAAACATATATATAGAAAAAACTAGCCGGGCATGGTGGTCCATGCCTGCAGTCCCAGCTACTCGGGAGCCTGAGGCAGGAGGATTGCTTGAGCCCAGGAGTTTGAGGTTGCTGTGAGCTAGGCTGATACCACAGCACTCTAGCCCGGGCAACAGAGTGAGACTGTCTCAAAATAAAAAACAAAAAAACCCAAAAAACCAATATTGTGTGCATCCTAGGAGGGATGGAGCAAAGATCTAAAGGATGCAGGGATGTGGGTCCCACCTTATCTCCATTAGATTAAGCAGTTTGGGCCCTGTGGAGGCTGGATGGAGCCTAGAGAATGCTCGTAAACTCCTGCAAGCACAACCAGGTAGTACCCTTGACTGCTCTTGCCATGCTAGACATTTTAGAGCAGATTAATACGACCTCAGGTATGGCAGGTGGCCACTGATTTGGCGAATGCATCCTTTTCTACTCTGATTAGAAAAAGGGATTAGAAACAGTTCTCACTCACATGGGACTGACAATAATATTTGTTGATGGTCTTGCCATAGCGCTATGTTAACTCTCTCAGTCTGCATCATAATATAGTCCAAAAGAACCTAGGCCATCTGGACATCCCACGGAATATCACACTGGACCACTGTATCGATTACATCAGACTGATTGTGCAAGACAAGCCAGAGATGATTAACACATTGCCTTGAGAAGACACATGCACGCCACAGGGTGGGAGATATACCTTACAGAGACTCAGGGGCCTGCCACATTAGCAAAATTTTTAGGAATCCAGTGGTCCAGGATATGCCACGACAGCCCCTCCAAAGAATAGGGCACAGTGCTACATCTCACACCTTCCGCCATGAAGACAAAAGCACACCACCTGGCAGGCCTTTTCACGTTCTAGAGGCAGCATATTCCACACCTGTAGATACTGCCCTAACCCAAATTCTAGGTGACATGTAAAGCTACCAGCTTTGAGCCGGGGCCAGAGCAGAAAAGGGCTCTGTAGCAGGTCCATTCTGTGTGGTACAAGCAGTCCTGCCACTTAGGCCATATGATCCGGCAGATCCTATGACACTAGAGGTGTCAGCAGTGGGGAAAGATGCCATGTGGAGCTTATGGGACACCTGAGTGGGAGGCCCTCAGGGTTCTGGAGCAAGGCCATGCCATTTGCAGCAGAAAATCATATGCCTTTTGAGAAAAAAATTCCACTGCAGTACTGGGTCCTGACAGGGACAGAATGCTTGACCATGGGGTACCAAGTGACCATGCATCCAGAACCTCTCATTATGAGCTGGGTCCTGCCAGACCCACCAAGTAATAAAGTCAGACAGGCCCAGCAGACAGGATTGAGCCCAGGCAGGACCGAGCAAGGTGCATGGCAGCTAATGCAGATCGCCATATCTTCCACCACTGTCGTGCTAGTTAGTGCCTGTCCCTCAGCTAAGGGGGCTCATTACAACGAGCTGATGAAAGAGGAAAAAGCCTAAGCTTGGTTAACAAATGGGTTGTCTTGGTATGTGGATGGAAGCCAACAAGTGGCCAATGGCTGCAATATAGCCCCACCCGGGATGACCTGGAAAGACAGTGGCAGAGCTCCTGGTGGGCAGAGCTTCGGACTGTGCACTTCATAATCTACTTTGTGTCAAAAAAGAAGTGGTTTAAGATTAGAATATATGTATACATATATATATATATTTTTTTCACTTATGGGCAGTGGTGAATGGCTTGGCTGGGTGGTCAGGAGCCTAGAAGATTGGAAGAGCAGGACAGGAAAGGCTGGGAGACAGAAATGTAGGTGGACACACAGGAGCAGGCAAAAAGTGAGGAGTGGAGATCTCTGTATTGTGTGTTAACACCCACCAGACATCATTCACCATGGAAGTGGCACCAGGCAGCCAGGTAGACAGGATGAGTCAGCCGGATGATGTCAGCCAGACTCTCTGACCAGCCACCACATTGCTAGCAGATGGGCACATGAACGAAGTGGCAATAGCAGCAGAGAGAGAAGCTGGACATTACTGAATGTCCAACCTGTCAGCAACAGAGATCAACACTGAATCCACGATATGACACCATCCCTCAAAAAGACCAACCAACCCCTTGGTAGCATGCTGACTACGTTGGGCCCCTTTCACCCTGAGAAGTGTAGTGATCTATTTTGACTAGAATATTCCACATATGGGTTTGCCTTTTCTAAATGCTGGACTTAGCCATCATCACTGTCCAAGGGCTTACACAATGTTTGATCCACTGGCATGGGACCCCACATGACACTGCCTCAAACCAAAAGACGCACTTCAGAGCAAAGTAAAGGCGGTGCAGAAGTGGGCCATGACCATAGAATCGACTGATAGCATTACATACCATACTGCCCAGAAGCTGGTGGCCTGATGGAGCAATTTGTTGCAGCCATAGCTAAGACCCCAGCTTGGAGGTGATAACATGCAAGAATGGGCACACCATCCTTCAAAACACAGTGTAAACCCTAAATCAATGACCATTGCATGTGCCATGTTCCTAACAGGTAGAATACATGAGTCTGGAGACACAGAGGTTAAAGTAGGAGTGGCCCAGCTTACCAGCAATCCCAGTGATCCATTTTTGGAATTTGTGCTTCCTGTTCCCTCAGGGCTCTGCAAGGTTAGAGGTCCTGGTTCTCGAAGAGGGAACACTGCTACCAGAGGATACAGCAAGAATCCCATTAAATGCTAAGCTATGATTGCCACCTGGGCACTTCAGGTTTCTCATGTGAAGGGACACGAAGAGGAGTCACTGTCTTGGCAAGGGACATGGCTGACCCGGGTCACCAGGAGGAGGTAGAGCTGCTGGTGCACAGTGGGGGCAGGGAGGAGTATGTCTGGCACCCGGGTGATCCACCTGGGCATCTGCTGGTATTCCTTGCTCACCTTTGACAGTAAGCGGACAGAGTAGGGGTCTGCACAGCAACCACAACCTGAGAAGGGCACGGGGACTAAAGGCTCAAGGATCCCTCCAGGATGAGGTGAGCCACTGAGACCAACAGAGGTGCTAGCTGGAGGTGAGGGAAATCTAGAATGTATGACAGGGGAAGGGGACAATGAATATCATTTATGGCCTTGAAATCAACTGCAGCAGCAGAGGCTGTGCTTCATTCCACTACTCTGCCCTTTCAAGTTTCCCCCAGAAAACAAGATGTTAGAATTCTGGAACTGCTGTTCCCTGAAAGGGTGAACTTGCTATGAGAAGCAAGTGGATCTGAGCCGTACGAAGGGTGGACTATATGGTCTCCCCAGATCCTTGCCTCACCACTTTAGGCCCTTACATCTAGCCCCCAGCTCCTGGGATATCTGCTGCTGACAGCTCACAGGCATGTCCCTCACTGGGAATTGGCTTCTGCAGTTGGGGTTTGCTTCACCCAAGGCTATGCCTCCTCCCAGGGGCCAGCCAACGGCCAATGACTGACGCAGAAATACCAAAGCCTGATGGCCTCCACAACTGGGACAACTCTAAAGGACCATCCCAGCACCAGAACTTCCAAGAGGACTGGCTGAGGCCTCTGTTGTGGCTGCATCACAGCTCAACTTTTCCCTCTGCCCAATACTACTTTCCACACCACCTCCCCCATAGGTGTTGTTTCCAAGAGCTCTCCCCAATAAATCTCCTGCACGCAAATCTCAGTCTCAGGGTCTGCTTCCAGGGAAATCTATCTAAAAAAAGAAGCCACAATAAGAAATATAGTTTATATAACCCACTATATACATATGTATATAACCCATCCTATATATGTAATATATATTATATAAGACATTATACAACAAATGTAAGAGAATATAGAGTATGTCTTATATAATATGTAACATATAAAATGTTGTATATTACATATTGTGTATATGTATCTGAATGTATAGAATGTATACATACATATTGGAAAGAAAGTTTCAGTAAATAATTACCTTTACTATGTGCAATGCAGTCTGATATTTCCTATTCTATTTTATTCCATTTCATGAAGAAAAACATACACATATAGATATATACTATAAAGCCATAACATAACACATGTATTATATAGTATATGCCATGTATAATATACATTACAGATCATATATTTTATTGGAATAACAGTTTTGTTAAACAATGACTCCACTTACTATGTGCAATATATTGCTATTTTATATTTTTATTTATCCAACTTCATGATGAAAGTGAAATGCTGGTCATAAGCCAACAGGTGACCCACAGTTTGAAAAACACCGGGCTAAATTAGCTCTAAAAGGGGGAGATGAGTCTCAACTCAGAGTTTGCCACTTTAAACCATGGAGGGATTGAGTGTAAAAAGGAATGGGAGTGGTGAGGTCTGGTTGGAAAGGTGTTAGGCTGTACTTAGGTGTAGGTTGCATTACAGACTTTGCACAACTCCTCCTCCATTCCCGGCTGAAATCCCTAAAGCTTGCATGGTTCTGAAGGTCTGTAAGTTGGTGAAGCAGGTCTCTGCTCCTCATGCGGAGTGTGGTGTACACAGGCTCTCTCCTTTTGTCCACCCCACCCCACATGTAGTACACACTAAATAAATATTTGCTAGATTGACTGGAGAAGACTGGAGGGGCTGCTAGGATAAACAGGGGCTTCTGGGGTGCCAGAAGGGACGGACCTTTCACTGAATTCAGCAGGTGCACAATAAATGCTTGCTGGACAGATTAGAAGAAAAAATGGAAAACATTGGAGTTGCAGTTATGGGGAAGGGAAGGGACTTGTCAGTATTGAGTAGATACTAAATGCTTGATGGAACAAGGAAAAAGCAGCAAAGAACCTGCCTGGAGGGTTGGAGTGGAGAAGGGAAGTGTAAAGGAGGGTGGTTACCAATGTCCAGCAGGGGCCTCATTAACGTTTGTTGCCTTCAATGGAGCAAATTTAGCCAGGAAGATAGCACCTTGGTGAGTGGACGTTGGTGAAGGAATTATAGCACGTGCTCAATAAATGCTTTACGGATTGATGGAGAAAAGAGCGGAGAAGCCTGCTGCAGGAACGAGAACAGAATACAGTAAGAGATTAATAAGAGCTTTCTGGATTAATTGGGAGGGAAAAGGGCAGCTGGGAAAATGGCTACTAAGTGGGGGAAGGGACCTACTCAGAACAAATGGAAAACAGTACACGTTATGAGCTTTCGGGATTGTGTAATGTGAAAGGCAGGATGGAGACTGTTGAAGGGGGAATTAGGACTACTGATGGGGAGAAGAGGCACTGGATACAGGGTTCTTAGTAATATACAATAAGTGCTCATTAAATGATTGTGGGGTTGAATGGAGGAAAAAGTATAGTGAAGCCAGCTGGTGGTTGGGATTAGAAGGAAGGGAAGCTGAAGGAGGGTTCTTCCTAGTATATAGTGGTGTTTAATAAATGCCTCCCACACTCTGACACATGCAAAGTCTGCAATAAATATCTACAGAATGAATAAATGCTTTCGAATAGAGAAAAAGGCTGCTGGGCAAGGGCCCCTGGGAAGAGGGGAACGGGTAATCTAAGCAGTAAATAGCTGGTACTGACCAATTTAGGCTGAAGTAGACCCCTGGAGTGAGAGCTCTTGAGGGAGGGGCAGGAACTTCCAGAGACTTGGAAAGAGGAAGTTGTTTACCAGCTTAAATAGACTAAAGGCCCTTTGGGGTATAGACTTAAGGTTGGGAGAGGGAATCCTAGGAAGACTGAAGGGTGTGAGAAAAGGGTAACCCTTATAAATTAGGCTCTGGATTTATCAAAGGAAAGGATCTTGGGGGGAGGCCTTGTGAACAGGGAAGGTTCTCTTAGGGGCAATGAAGGGGAATGTACTCCCTATATATAATAGGCACTGCACATGTGCTCACTGCATCCGCTGGAAGAACAGGACTCTGGGGAGGTGGTGTGAATACACAGAACACACAGAAGGCATGCCATAAATGCTCATGGGAGCCACTGGAGAGAAAGGTCTTTAGGGGAAGGTGATTAGAATGGAGCAATTGGCAGACAAGGAATAAATGCTCACTGGATTCGTTAAAATAAAAGGCCTTTGGGGAGGGGGGTTAGGGATGGCCATACAATCACTTGATAAATGCTCACTGGATCCTTGCAGGAAAAGCCCTTCAGGGAGGGGAAATGAGGATGCAGATACTTGATCTACGTAAGCTTGATTCTTCATCCATGGGAGGAAAAGCTTTTGTGGAGAAGGCACAGAATCAGGCACACAGGAGGTGCTCCATAAATACTCCAAGGAGTATTTAAAACAAAAGGTCTTTGGAAAGAGTGAAATGGTGCACACAGTAACTTCTAGATATCTGAGCATTGGACTAACTGGAGGCACGGGCCTTTGTGGAGAGGTCTAAGGTTGGGTCATGCAGAAAGTGCTCAATACACGCAGACTGAAGCCACTGGAGGAAAAGGCATTGAGGAAAGGGTTTGGGGGTGAGGTATACAGCAGGCACTCAATACATGCTTGCTGAAAATACTGGAGGAAAGAACCTTTAGAGAAGGCTCACACTGTAGGCAGTTGATAAATGCTAGATTAGATTCACCAAAGGAAACATCTTTGAAGAAGTAGCTTGAGAACAGGGGATACAGGAGGCACTTAATAAATGCGTTCTAGATCCATTGTAGGAAAAGGTCTTTGAGGAGAGGCTGAAGATGAGTCACACACAGAAGGCTCAAAAATGCTCACGGAACTCACTGGAGGAAAATGATTTGCTTGAGAAGGGGCTTGGGGATGGGGCGCACATCAGGCACTTAATAAATGCTTCCTAGATCCTTTGGAGAAAAAGGTCCTCGGAGAGAGGGCCTGGCGTTGGGGCACACAGAAGGCATTCAATCAAGGATCCATTCAATCACGAGATCCATTAAAGGCAAAGCTTTTGGCGAGAAGCTGGGGTGGGATACACAGCCGGCACTCAATCAATGTTTACTGCATAGTTTAAAAGGTCTTTGAGGAGGGGGCTGGGTGGGACGCATAGCACTGACTGGATACATGCTCACAAGATCCATTAGAAAGAAGGCCTTGGGGCAAGGGTTGAGGAGAACAGGACACACATCAGGCTCTCAAAAACTGCGCACAAAACTCACTGAAGCCAAAGGCCTTGGGGAAGGGCTCTTGGATGAGGCATACTGCAGGCATTCGATAAGTGCTCACAAGATCCATCAGAGGACCAGGTCTTTGGGGCGAGGGTAGAGGGGGTAGGCAGGGCATATTCGGATCACAGGATATATTGAAGCCAAAGGCTTTTGGAGAGGGGGTCTGGAAAGAGGTACACAGCAGATGCCCAATAACTGCTCCCTGTATCCATCGAGGTTTGTTGGGGGGACAAGGGTGGGGCACACAGCAAGCGCCCGGCATAATAATTTAAAGGGAAAGAATTTGGGTGAGAGGGCCAGGTGCCAGGCACACAAACGGCGCTCGATAATTGCTTGTTCGCCGCCAAACGATCTGGGGGCCCAGGCCCGCGGGGAGACGGCCGCGGCAGTGGCTTACCAGTCGGTGTGCGGTTCGTCGATGACCAGCAGCACCCTGGCGGCGGCGCCCCCGCGGCCTGCGCCCCCAGAGCCGCCGCCCACCTGCTCGCTGAAGGTGGCAGCCGCGGCCGCCGTCGTCTGCTTGACCGCGTTGGACAGCGACGAGAAGAAGCCACCGCCCCCTGAGGACCCGGGGCTAGGGGCAGCTGGAGAGGCCACAGGGGCAGCCGCAGAGGACCTCTCGGCAGTGGCGGTCGCGGGACCGGGCGTGGCTCCGGGACTGGGGGCAGCGGGCGGCGGCGGGGGCGGCTGCGGGCGCTGCAGGTCTGTCATGTACCCATTCGGCAGATTGGCCATAAAGTTGCTGTCTGACAGGCGGCGCCGCAGGTAGTTCATGGCTGCGGCTTGGGGCAGGGGATCCTAGGGGCTGTCTGGCCAGAGCCGCGGGGGCGGACCGCGCGGGGCTCAGGAGCACAGCCGCGTTCTCAGGCACGACGCGACTCCTCCGCTGCCCGCCGCAGACTGAGGCAGCGCTTGGTCGCCGCCGCCGCAGCGCGGATGGTCGCGCCCGTCCCCCCCTATCTCGCGCCTCGCGTGGTGCAGTCCGGCTGGGCCGGCGGCGGCGCGGACGCGACCAAGGCGGCCAGGAAGGGGAGTTTGCGGAGGAACGGTCAGTGACGTCAGCGCGCCTTCAGTGCTGGGGCGGCGGTGGCGCGCGCCGGCGGGCGGGGGCGAAGGCGCTGTCCGCGGTGCTGAAGCTGGAAGTGCGCACGCGCCGCGCCGCATCCTGGTTCCCCTCCCCCCTCTGATAGGGGATGCGCAATTTGGGGAGTGGGGGTGGGGTGTTTTTCTGGAGGGTCAGGGTCTGTAGTCAGGCAGGCCACCCGCCAGCCCGCCTCATCCTGGTCCTCATACCCACTCGTACCCATACACAGGGCCCTCCGCAGACACTCGGTTTCCAGTGTTGATATTCACCGCAGAAGGCATTTTGGGGGTGGGGGTGGGGGGTGAAAGCACACGCAGAGACACAAAACTAGAGAAGTAACCTCCTCGCAGTGAGGGGTGGGGTCACACGCAGTGCCCCTCGGGGAAATCAGTCTCCTACGTCCACACAGGCTCAGCTAGGCAGAGAGTGGGGGCGGCATAGACAGCATCAGACGAGTGGAGGTGGACATTTGAGCGGTGTACACACTCTTGCCCAGGGTGTCGGGGGGGCCTGGAGGCACACAGGGAATGACACACACGGAGATACATATACACACACACAAAAGTAAGGAAACACATAGGGACATGTACAGACAGAAAATGGACACCAATCTAGGTGTATATACAGACATGCAAGCCCAGGGTAACACACATGGGCATGCATACACTTATACACACACACACAGACAACACACTGACACACACAGACCCAGGGAAAGTCACATGAGCATGCACACCCAGACAAAACACATACTCACAGATGATCATGGAAAAACACAGATCTGCAATACACATTCCCTGCAGCTCTAACTCTGATCCATGTCTATCCCCCAACTAACCACAGCACACTTGGTGTATATGTCCCCATTCCTTTGCTTTGGACACAGCCCAAACCCACAATAACCACCTGGTGTCATCAATGCCCATAGATGTCTCCCCCTCCACCTTAGAACTTTCCACAGACAGAGGCAGGCCCATCACTACAGGGTACATATACAGTAGGTGCCAAATAGTGTTTATACATGAGCAAATGAGGTAGTCCAGGCAGAGGTGGGATGTGGAAGCCATCCTGTCAAACCTATAAGATCCTGATGACAATAAAAGCACAAACTCATAAATAATCATTTGTTGACTGATTGTAACCAACATTTAGCTAAGCTGTTTACATGCATCATTTCATCCAACCTTCGCAACAATCCTATGGGGTGGATAATATAATTTCCATTTTACAGATGAGGGAATCTGAGAACTCCAATTTATTCCCAAAGGGTTATGTTCACTTTGTGATCCATACATATTTTTTTTTCTTTTAAGAATGTGCCAGGAAGAGAGAACCGCCAATGCCAGTGTGGCTGGAACAAAGAGAGGGGCTTGTGTAGGAGATGGGGTCAGAGATTAGCCAGAGGGGCCAGATTGGGTAGGACATTGGCCATAGTGAGTGATGATGGTGGACCAGGTGAGGTGGCAGAAGATTAGCAAGAAGTAGGGGGTCTCTTTTGCCTGCAGGATTTTTAGGTGAATCATCCACTTATTCATTTGTTCATTCTTCATTTATGAGATCATTGGCTAGTTTAAGCGAGGCAGTAATAGTGTGGGGTCTGGAGTCACAGTGCCTAGGTTCAAATCGGGCCTCCACCATACCCTTGGGAAAGTGACTAATCCCTCTGAGATCTGGTTTCCTCATGTGTAAAAAGGTTATACCTCTGACTCACCTCTAAGGAGAGAGGTTGTGGAGGGGCAACCTCTGTATCTTTGCATGTGCTGTAACTTCTGCCAGGAATGCCCTCTCCCTCCCTCTCTCAAGGATTGTTTTTGGTCACCATATCCAGGAAGCCCCCCATCTCCAGGTCTCAGATTCCATCTCCTCTTCCCCTAGGCTCCCATAATCCCCAAGTTAAAAACTTCCCCAACCATCCTCTATTCCCTCCTCCAACCCAGCCAGCTTCTGTCCCACCTCCAGGCCTTACATTTTGGCCATTCCTTCCCCTCCTTCCAAGATGCCCTCTCTGGCATTCCAAATAGGGAACTCCCCACAAATGAGACATTTTCCAACATTTTGAAGTATGTGCTTCTTAGTTTTTTGCTCATTAATGAAAGTTAACAAGCTGTGCAGGGCGTGGTACCCTCTCTGGGGGACAGGGGCAGCTGTAAGTCTTTCTGGCTACTCTGGGCCTGAATTTGTGTTCCTCAGGAATATGATCCAGACTGTGCCTCTTCCTAGGGGCCCTGTTCCCAGGCTCCTAGTACTTGTGGCTCCCAGCACCATTCCCTTTTTCCAGGTGGCTCAATTTCCAGAATACTTTTTTGGATTGTTTTATAGAGGAATGAAGATTTCTTCTAGGAGTATCTCAACTCACCTACGCAGAGATAAGACTCCTCTTCCCCGTCTCCATCTTCTTCACCAGGAATTGGTGTACAAAAGGGGCTCCAAGAATGATTTTGTTGTGCATTGGTGAGCAACAAATCTCACACCCACATACATGCTCACATTCAGTATTGTACCCATGCCTGTAACACATAAATACATATCCATGCCACCTTAATGTGCGTGTGCAGACACACATGACTCACACATTGTTGTGGCACACACACAGTTGTAACCTCACACACACTCCACATACATTTAATAATACATCCTTAATTCTTGCACAGCCCCACAGGTCTGCATACCACACACACAAAGATATGTATGCACCTCATAACGCGCACACACACAGCTGAACTTTCTTGTAAACACATACCTCTTATACCCTGTAGTAGCAACGAGAACCCCTTACTACTCAGTCCTTCCAAGGTGACCAAGTACTTATCCACCCATCAACTGGCCCATTTTCCATAAAGGGAAAGCAACCCAGAGAAGTCAAGTGAGTGCGCCAGCAGACTTCAGGTGTCACAAACCTCCCACCCAAACCTTCTCACACAGAGGGGTCCCCTTCACCAAAGTGCGAAGTCCCGAACTCTGTTTCTGCCTCACCATAATCCATGGTGCTTCAAAAATGTCCAGCCTGCTACCTCTCTGTGCCTGTTTCCTCCTTTGTAAAATCGGGATAATAATACTGACCCTCATAGGTTGGTTGCGGATTAAATGAGTTCATGCTATGGAAAGCCTTAAGACACTACTAGGCACGCAGCTTTTTCTAAGCATTAGCTATTACCATAATTATGATGATGATTCTTATAATGTGTCTCCTTACAAGGGGCCTGGCATTCAGTAAGTGGTAAATGAATGAGCAAATGCTAAGAGCACTGGGTTTGTCCCCTTCACTGTGGAGACACATACCATTCTGATTTCTCTTCTTCCCTATCCCCCATGATGTCCAGCACTATTGTTAGTATACAGTAGGCGTTAAGTGTCGAATAGATGTTCAAACGAAAGGAATAACTATTCTGAGTCTGTTCCCTCGCTCAGATGTCCTCTTCTTCTACCAGCCCTCCTCCACCCCAGATGCCCAGACTTAGCTTTAGTATACAGTAAACGCTAATAAGTGTTGAATGAATCAACAAATTCTAGAGGAATATATGTCTGGGTTTGTCTTGGGGGCTCCTCCGGGCAGATGCTTCTTCTTGCCCCAGCCTCAGCTCAGAGCACATCATAAGCACTTCCTCTACCCGCCCCCCGCCTCGGCGAGCTATTTGTCGCCGGTAATTGCGGCGTTGGAGCCAGGCTGTTGGGAGTGGGTGGGTGCAGGTGCTCGTGCGGCAGGGCGCCAACCCCGGCCACGCCTCTGCTGTCTTTCGCGCTGAACTGACGCGGAATGGGCCAGCAGTGGCTCGGGCGGGCGGGAACCTAGGGAGCTTCAGGAGGCGGGGAGACGGCAACAAGCACGCCGGCCAATCAAGAAGTGCCTGCCGGGACGAGTAGCCAATCAGGAAACCCGTACCGCGGAGCTCTGCAGAGGGACGTGCCGGGCGGCCCCAGGGTACTGGCGGGGTCGGCGGCCCAGACATTGGGGTCACAGCAGCGGCAGCGAAGGGAAGCTGAGGCTGGACACTTCCCCTCCTGCCAAACTGTAGCCACAGTGGAAATACTGTTTTTCTACACAGGCCGCTGCGACTTTGCCCGTGCTGTGCCCTTTGCCCGAGAGGATGCTATTGCCCCCACTTCTTGGGAAGGGGATAGGTTGCTTTTCCCCCAGTAAGGAATCTTAGAAGAGCCCGAAGAGGCTGGTTTATTGCGGTTTGGGAGTTCAGAGAGTCAGATGGAAGGGAGAGGTGTTAGGGCTTCTCATCCTCAGGGTCTTTGCAGGCAGGCACGTGTAGACATGGCCGTTTCTCCTCCACCACCAGTCTCTGCCCCTGCAGCGCCTCGCACAGTGCGCGTGGTGTCCCCCAGAAGGTCACGTTCTTCTCACCCTGACCTTCAACAACGGAAATGGTGGGCCTGAGGCATTGGGGAAAAGGAGGGGAGAAACTTAGGGAAGGCAAGAATGCACTACTTTTTTTTTTTTTGAGACAGAGTCTCGCTCTGTTGCCCTGGCTAGAGTGTCATGGCATTAGCCTAACTCACAGCAACCTCAAACTCCTGGGCTCAAGCAATCCTTCCGCCTCAGCCTCCCGAGTAGCTGGGACTACAGGCATGCGCCACCATACCTGGCTAATTTTTTCTATATATTTTAGTTGGCCAATTAATTTCTTTCTATTTTTAGTAGAGACAGGGTCTCGCTCTTCCTCAGGCTGGTCTCGAACTCCTGAACTCAAACGATCCACCCGCCTCAGCCTCCCAGAGTGCTAGGATTACAGGCGTGAGCCACCGCGCCCAGCCTTCAATACTA
>CAUYRT010004790.1:0-10461 GCA_963574885.1 Lepilemur ruficaudatus | reverse complement strand
TTGTTAATTCTTTTGAGTTCTAGGTAGATTCTTGTTATCAGACCTTTGTCGGAGGTGTAGAGAGGAAATATTTTCTCCCATTCTGTAGGTTGTCTGTTTGCTTTAGTGATAGTTTCTTTGGCTATGCAGAAGCTTTTTAATTTGATCATATCTCATTTGTTTATTTTTGTTGCTGCATTAATTGCTTTGGAGGTCTTCTTCAAGAATTCTTTGCCTAGACCAGTGTCAGAAAGTGTCTTCTCAACATCTACTTCTAAGATTCTAAGGATTTTATGCCTTAGGTTTAGGTCTGTTAACCATCTCGAGTGTATTTTTGTGAGAAGTGAGAGGTAGGGATCCAGTTTCATCCTTCTGCATGTAGCTAGCTAGTTTTCTCAGCACCATTTATTGAAAAGAGATTCGTTTCCCCAATGTACATTTTTGTCTGGTTTATCAAAGATTAGGTTACCATATGCAGATGGTTTCATCTCTGGGCTGTCAGTCCTATTCCATAGATCAATGCTTCTGTTCTTGTGTCCATACCAGGCTGATTTGATCATTATTGCTGTATAGTTCAACTTGAAGTCTGGCAGACTGATGCCTTCCAGTTTATTCTTTTTGCTTAAGATTGCTCTGGCTATATGAGGCTTTTTCTGGTTCCATACAAAGTAAAGAATTATTTTTTCTAGGTCTGTAAAGAATGATGACAGTACTTTGATGGGGATTTCACTTATTCCGTAGATCACTTTAGATAATATTGACATTTTAACAATATTAATTCTACCAATCCATGAGCAAGGTAGATTTTTCTGTCTTTTTACATCTTCTACAATTTCTTTCTTTAGTGTTTCATAATTCTCCTTATGTAAGTCTTTCATCTCCTTTGTTAAATATATTCCTAGATATTTGATTTTCTTTGGGGCTATAGTAAAAGGTATTGCATTTTTAATTTGGGATTCAGCTTGACTGTTCTTGGCATATATGAATGCCTCTGATTTGTGTACATTGATTTTATAACCTGAGAGTTTACCAAATTTGATTATCAAATCTAGGAGTCTCTTGGGAGAATCCATGGGGTTTTCTAGATATAATATCATATCATCAGTGAAGAGTGAAAGTTTGATCTCTCCTGCACCCACTTGGATGCCCTTAATACACCCCTCTTGCCTGATTGCTATTGCTAGGACTTCAAGCACTATGTTGAATAGAAGAGGAGAAAGTGGGCATTCCTTGTCTAGTTCTGGTTCGAAGTGGGAATGATTTCAGTTTTTCCCCATTTACTATGATATTGGCCATTGGTTTGTCATAAATGGATTTGACAGTTTTAAGGTATGAGCCTCCAATACTTATTTTGTTAAGAGTTTTCATCATAAAGTTGTGTTGGAGTTTGTCAAATGTTTTTTCTGCATCTATTCAGACAATCATATCATCTTTGTTCTTGCTTTTATTTATGAGGCCAGTTGCATTTACAGATTCAGGAACATTGAACCAGCTTTGCATCCTTGCAATAAAGCCCACTTGGTCATGATGAATTATTTTTTTGATGTGCTGCTGAATTTTATTAACTATAATTTTGTTGCGGATTTTTGCATCTATATTCATGAGGGCTATTGGTCTGCAATTTTCTTTTTTTGTTGCATCCTTTCCTGGCTTTGGAATTAAAGTGATGTTCACTTCATAGAATGAATTCGGAAGGATTCCATCCTTCCCAATGTTGTGGAATAATTTCTGTAAAATAGGTATGAGTTCTTTGTATGTTTGCTAAAACTCTGAAGTGTAGCCATAAGGTCCAGGACTTTTCTGTTTTAGGAGGTTTTTAATTACTGCTCCAATTTCTGAGCTTGAGATTGTTCTGTTTAGAAATTCTTCTACCTCCTGGGTAAACTGAGGAAGGCTGTATGTTTCCAGGAATCTGTCCATTTCCTCCTCATTATGTAGTTTCTGAGCATATCATTTTTTATGGTAATCAAAGGTAATGTTTTGTATTTCCTTGGTGTCTGTTGTGACCTCCCCTTTGTCATTTCTAATTGAGTTTATTAGAGTCCTTTCCCTTTGAGCTCTTGTCAATGTAGCCAGGGGGCTATCGATTTTGTTTATCTTTTTGAAAAACCAGCTTCTGGTTTTGTTGATCTTCTGTATTATTCTTCTGTTCTCAATTTCATTTAGGTCTGCTTTGATCTTTGTAATTTCTTTTCTTCTATTAAGATTGGGGTTGGTTTGCTCTTCTTCTTCTAATTCCTTGAGTTTATCCATTAGGATGTCAATATCTAAGCTTTCTGTCTTTCATATGTGAGTGTTTATTGCTATTAGTTTTCCTCTTCGGTATGCTTTTGCTGTATCCCACAGGTTTTGGTAACTTGTGTCTTCTTTATCACTTAGTTCAAAGAAACTCTTGATTTCCCCCTTAATGTCCTCCTTGACCCAAGAGTTTTTCAATAATAAATTGTTTAGTTTTCAAGACTTTTTGAAGCAGTGATAGTTTCTATAGGAATGGAACTCTAGTTTTATACCTCTATTGTCCGAGAAGTCAGATGGTATAATTTCTATTTTTTTGAATTTTTTGAGATCTGATTTGTGGGCTAGTATATGGTCAATTTTGGAAAAGGTTCCATGGGCTGCTGAGTAGAATGTAAATTCAGCTTTATTTGGGTGAAATGTTTTGTAGAGATCTGTCAGATCTTTTTGTTCAAGAGCTCTGTTTAAGTCCGTTACTTCTTTGCTCATTTTCTGTTCGGAGGATCTATCCAGTTCATTCAGAGTGGTGTTGAAGTCCCCTACTACTATGGCAGTATTGTTTAACAAGTCATTAAGATCTGACAAGGTTTGCTTTATGTAGTTTGGTACTCCTACATTGGGTGCATAAATATTAAGAATAGTTAAATCTTCTTGTTGGATCTTCCCTTTCACCATTATAAAGTGGCCATCTTTATCCTTTCTTACTTTTGTTATTTTAAAGCTTATGTTGTCTGCAAATAGTATAGCTACACCTGCTTTCTTTTGACTTCCATTTGACTGGATGATAGTTTTCCCTCCCTTGACCTTTAGCCAGAACACATCTTTGTGGGTTAGATATGTTTCCTGTATACAGCAGATACTGGGCTTGTGGATTTTTATCCACTCTGCCAGTCCATTTCTCTTCAGAGGACAGTTTAAGCCATTAACATTTATTGAAAGGATTAATATTTGAGGAAAGTTTACATTCATATTGTTGGGTAAAGACCAGTTGCTTTGTTTTACTCCTTGCGCCATCCTGCAGTTCAAGTTCTAGGCTTTAACTCTTTGAAGATTTTACTTTGAAGAGTGCCTATTGCCCTGTTCGGTGTGAAAGGCTGGTCTAAGAACTTCCTATAGGGTTGGTCTGGTCTTTGCGAATTCCATCAGAGACTGCTTGTTAGAGAATGACTTTATTTCTCCCTCATAGATGCAACTTAATTTTGCTGGATAAAGAATTCTAGGTTGGGCTTTATAAGAATTAGTATAGGCACCCAGTTCCTTCTGGCTTGTAGGGTTTCAGATGAGAAATCTGCACTTAATCTGACAGGCCTGCGTTTGAAGTTTATTCGTTGTTTTTGTCTGGCTGCACAGAGGATTGCTTCTTTTGCATTAACTTTGGTCAGCCTAATAATCACGTGATGAGGTGATTGCCTTTTCACGTTGAGTTTCCCATGAGTTCTGTGTGCTTTTTGTACCTGAATATCAAGATTTCTGGCTAGGCTTGGTATATTTTCCTCTAGTATTTCACGAAATAAGTTTTCCAGCCCTTGTGAATGTTCCTCAGCCCTCTCTGCCACCCTTATCAACCGTAGGTTCGGTTTTTTTTTTTTTACGTAATCCCATTCTTCTTGTAAACTTTGGCCTTGTTTCTATGTTCCCTTTCTTCTTCTGATTTGTTTAGCATATATGCATAATCTTCAAGCTCTGAGAATCGCTCCTCTGCATTATCCATCCTATTCTCAAGGCTTTCCACTGAATTTTGGAGTTGTTCAAATGTTTCCTTCATTGCCAGAATTTCTGTTTGGCTTTTCTGTATTATTTCAATTTCTTTGGAAAATTTTACATTCATTTCCTGAATCATTCTTGTGGTTTCTCTATGTTGGGAGTCAATTTTCTCTTCAATTCCATTGAGTTTTCTCACAATCCATATTCAGAGTTCTTCCTCTGTCAGTTTAATTGTATCATGTAAATTGGAGTCAGTTGGAGATGATTGGGTATTTTCTTTTGGAGGTGACTTCTCTCTCTTATCCTTCATGTTTCCTAGGAACTTTTGCTGGTTCTTTCTTATCTGGGTACTTTATCAAGACCCAAAGGTGCTGGGGCTGGATTATGAACTGAATTATGGGGTTCCAAAGGAATGATCTTTGGCAGAGTTGGGGAGATGTGCTCTGGTTCTGTGTTGACTTAAAGGAACTTGAGCTGCTGGGTTATCTTTGGCCTGATGTCTTCACCTTCTGCTTGCATAGTTTAGTGAGTTTGGGCCCCTTAGAGATCCAGGCGTTAGATCACTCTTGTGAGCTCAAGTCTGCTATCAATCACTAGATTGAGGTGGGAGGCACAATGTTAGGCTACGTTTTTACTCTCTGTTGCTTGTGGTGTACAGGGAGGAGTCAGTTATCGAGGTATTCCAGGATGTTTGTATTGCGTTGTAGGCCTCCAAATAGGATACACAGGTATCACAGACTTTGGGGAATGTCCTGTCGCTCCCAAAGGTTCCTAGCATCCTATTACTACTTTAGGTGGAATGAGAGGGGCAGCAGGTATCAGTAATTCTAAGAGAGAATACTTCAGTGGTTGCTTGAGCTGTGGTTACGGGAAAGCTGATAATGTGTTATTTGGAAAACTTTAGTCACTCTTGCAGAGGAGCTCCTGGTGGGGGGGAGTCAATTAGTGCAATTACTCAGGATTATGGTCGAGATTTTCCTTCCCGAACCACAGGACTATAAGATGGCAATAGTCTAGGTGCCAAGGGTAAGCCCTTGTCTTCTGTTTATATCAGATGATCAAAAGCTGTACCAGAGCATCTACTCTCTTTACTCCACCCCTCCGAAGACGGGGTTTATCTAATTTGTATGAAGTGAAAATCTCAGGGCTGTTGGAAGCTCCCTGCTGAAGGCCTCTGAGGGACTCTGACCAGAGAGTGGCCTGCCATACTGCTCCACTCCTACAGTGGTGGAGTCAGGCTCTTGGGTAGGAAATACCAGTGGGCTTGTCACAGATAAGGGCCCTCTGCATCCCAGGTAGGTCTCAGCCCTGAAAGTGGTCTCCCTCACCACTCCACGCTTCCAAGACTGGGAACTGATTCTTCGGTTAGAGGCCCCAGCCACCAAGTCACAACAGGGAGTTGACCTTGGGACTCAGCTTGCATAGCAGGTTTAAAGAGCTGATAATCTACCCTTTCAGGGAAGGGATCTGGGCCTTTGATACAAAATGGGCCAACAGTGGATAATAAGTAAAGAGGGAGTAGCAGACCAGCCTCAGGTTTTCAGCTTAAAAGTAGCTTTTTTTTTTTTTTTTCACAACTCTGCTCAGGGGCAGAGTTTGACACTCTGGATAGAAACACCTGCCCAAGTCACAGGGACGTGTGGGTGGTACTATTGCCCTGGGACCCAGCTGAAAAAGCAGCCTCCTTGGCAGCTCCGCCCTGCTAAGGCAGGGTCTGATCTTTTGGGGGAAACACAGGTGTCTGGGAGAAACGGGAGCCTGCCGGAGACCTCTAGGTGGCCCACTCTGAGAGCACTCACTCCCCCTTTCCAGTCCCTGCGGTGGGGGCAGCGGGACTTGGCTGCCTGCCCTCGCCTGGCCACTCACCAGGAGGGCACTCGCTCCCCTTGGCCAGTCCCCATGGCGAGGGAGCTTGAGCCGCTGGAGTTCACCAGGCTCATTAGCACTGAGTCCTCCTCCACCCGAAGAGACCCCGCATACCGCACTGGAGAATCCAAACTGCTTTCCACTCCTGACTCCTCTCCAAACCGCCTATGACCTGTGTTACCTCTTCGCACTGCCTTCAGGCACTTCCCTGGCTGCGTGGCTGTGGAGGTCAATGAAGGAAGAATCCTCCGCCTACGGGAGAACACACACTGTCCCAGCCCGCGCTTTACCCCCAACTGTACAACTTGCACTCTCGGAACTTGGCAGCAAATTCACAGTCACTTTCTTTTTTTTCCCAGCACTGCTTGTCCCTCAGTGTATCTTTGCAGATCCGCAAAGCTGATCCCGTGTGGGTGCTATCCACTTGCGTGTTGTTGACTGCTTTCTTCAACTCCTACTCTGAGAGCAGAGAGCCTGGAGGTCATCCTTAGTCTGCCATCTTCCACAATCCTGGAATTGAAAACTTTAATTTAACAACATACTGTGTTGATTCATATGCTCATTAAAGTTTGAAGTTCTAATCAGACTAGTGACTGAACTATCTTCCTCAGCACCCTAAATTCTATAACCACCAATCTTCTATACCAGGGTTCCCCAAATTCTCAATTAAGCTCCTAATTTTAAAATCCAGAGCAAGTTTTAAGTCCATAGTTTACATTGCTTAAATTATATTTTACGGCAGACTTATGCCCTGATCCCTCTTTTTATGCTCACAGAATCATTAAACAATCTCATCTTCTCTAAGGCTTGAGCTGTCATCTCTATGGGGGTTTATCCAAATTCTATTCCAATATCGAGGTGCAGATTAAAACTGAAGAATGAGGAAAAGAAAAAACAAGAATTTTTTGTGTCCCAGAACCAGAATGTGTACAATATGTTAAAATGGAAGTCTATTGTATTAAGTTATGTTGAGAAGTTGAGTAAAATAAGGGCTGAGAAACTGACTATTGGGTGTTCTAATAGAGAATTCATTGTTGATGCCTACAAGAAAAACTTCAAAAGAATGATGAATGCTAAATCTTTATAGGAATGGCTTGTAGGAGGAACATAATAGACCTTTAGTGCAGTTTTCTTCTAAAGAACAGATGATGAGATCATAGTCAAAGTAGGTGGCACGAGGGATCTAGGAAGGATTGTTTTTAAGACAGAAAATATTAACAATCTGCCTTCATTCTTATTGAGAATATTGATGATGAATAAAAGAAAGTGCATCATCGCTCAATCAAAGTCATTGAGGAACCAAAGGTGGGTGTTATCTATTGCATTAAGGAGTAATAAGACTTTGAGAGGAGGAAAAGCAGAGATTATAGTTCCAGATGTAGGTAGGTTATTAGATAACTTCATGGAAGTAAATGAAATTTCTCTTCTATTAGCTTCTATTATCTCAGTGAAATAAGAAAGAAGATACTCATCTGTGAGGAGCAATGTGTGTGTGGCATGTTGAAGAAAGGAAAGTTATAGAATAACTGTCTGGGAAGTGTTAATATATGCAAAAGATATACTGGAAAACATTTGAAAAAGACAGTTCATAGAATGTTACTATCATAAAGATCTATAATTTTACATTAAAAGATAATATATTTTATCCTGATGGATTTAGAAATAGACATTATATTGGATAATGTAAAATAGGCTTTGAAATATAATATAAATAATAACATTTCAAGATTATATATCTTAATGTAACATTTATTTTATTATATCTTTGAAAAATATTTTATTGATTTTTTCAGTGCCTTATCTAAGAACATTTAAAACTAACTGTTCTTATGGGCAGTATGCCAAACAGCTTGCAATTTGTTGACTCACTCATAGCTAGCTGAAACAGTGAATTCTAACTATCCCCAGTGGTAGAAGTTTAATCATTTGCATCACTGCTTGCTCTGGAAGCAAACTGAGCAGAAATTGAAATGATCATTCTCCTAAACCCAAGAAACATTCTCAGGGGATTTGACCTATTTTAGATTTCCTGGGTAAACTACACTAGGCTTCATCATAAACTCAGATCATGCTATCAAAACACAATGATGTCCAGTGTATTACACAAGCTTCACATGGCCTGCAACTATTTCTTCTAACAGAGAAGTAAGGGCTGTGATATCATTACTCTCTCACCCTAGAGGTTTATTTATTCTTCTCAACAGGTAAAAGAATTTCATTCAGTATTTATTGAACATCTCCTGTGGGCACAATACCAGGAAACTGGTGGTAGTAAATGAGCCAAATTATATTGTTAGCAAGCAGATGTTTGAGCATTATTTGTCACCTGTGACTAGTGGGGTGCTTGACTTAGCTGATGTGTGAAAATTCAGCAAAGCAGCCGGAATCCTTTATGTGAATATGTGTATGTGTGTGAGAGGGGTTGCATGGATGCTAGAAAAACTGTAATTTATTGGAGATTGCTTTCCTGGTGAATAAATTCAGAAAACTCATAACCTCAAACATCAAAGTTCGGTTTTCATCAATAGCAATGAAGACATTTGAAGAATGGGAAATGTTTATGTGTTATTTTCTCTCAACCACCACTTCACTTCTGAAACTGTGTTACACTCAACACAAAGATGAGCTAACAAAATAAAACCTGAGATAAAAGCAGGTCATTGTTGTAAATATCAAATTAATTTTCCAAAGTCTTTTTTATCCATGTGACGTTTTCTTAAATTAGAGCAGTAGAAATGAACCTAAAGATATTACTTGACAATTATGGCCCAAATGTTTGGAATGTTTGTGTCTTCCAAAAATTATAGGTTGAAGGCCTATGCCCAGGCGTGATGGTATTAGGAGGTGGGATCTTTGGGCAATGATTAAGTTTAGGTGAGGTTGTGAAGGTGGAGGCCTGTTGTGGGACTAGTGCCCTTATAAATAGAAGAGGAAGAAAAAACAGAGCTTTCTCCCTGTCTGCCATGTGAGAACACAGCAAGAAGGCACCCACCTGCAAGCCAGTACTATTGGGTTCTTCCTGCACCAAGAACTTGATCCTGCTGGTACTCTGATCTTGGACTTCCAGCCTCCAGAGCTGTGAGAAATAAATATCTGTTGCTTAAACCACACAGTCTATGGCATTTTGTTATAGCAGCCCAGGTGGACTAAAACATTGTACAAAGATGTTCAAAATATTTTCAGTTATACAAAACATTTTATTTGACTTCTAAAGAAATCAAATAAATCAAGAACTTTCCCATGAACATGGAATTCTGTTTACTGAAAAATATTGACTTGAGAAAACAACTGTGATTAACCCAAATCATCTTTCTGATGATAATTATATCTCATGCATCCATTTGTAATTTTTATTTTTAATTGTGAGATTTATGGTTTTATTTTTAGCAACGACTCTCTCCCTCCCTCTATCTCTTTTTCTCTCCCTCTCTCCCCTCTCTCTGTCAATCTCTCCTACATTTTACTTCTTTCTCATCTTCCTTTCTTCCTTCTCTTTTCCTTTTTCCTTCACTGTCTCTGGAAGAAAAATGAATTAAAATAAAAAATACAACTGAGACAATCATTTGATTAATACTTATTCAAAATCATGCTTCTGATCTCCCTTACCACTTCATAAATGGCAGCATAATTCTTCAGATTGCTCAAAACCAGAATCCTGAAATAATCTCACTAGCCTGATCTACTGTCTCATATACCACACTCAAATTATCAGCAAATTTTCTTGACTACATCTTCAAAATATATATCCATGTTCCAACCATGTCTGACCAGGTACCCTAACACCATTCCTCTTCTAGTTACTTTTCCCTTGGTTACTTGTAATTACACCCAAACTGTTCTCCTTCTTTTCTTCTCATCCTCTTCATTTCATTCTCCATCTATTAGACAAAGTAGTTACTTTAACTTTAAAGGGGATCAGGTTACTCCTCTTCTAAACCCTCCAATGGCTTCCCATCTCTCCAATTGGCTTCTGTGGTGCTGCATCTTCAGTTCCATGCTGCCTCTCTGATCTGACTCCCTGCAAGCCCCTTGCTTGCTTGCTTGCTTTCCCTTCCAGTCCCTGACACAGCTACTTGATCATGGCCTGCATGCTCTGGCATCAGGGTGTCTGTAATTCCTTCTGCTTGAAGTGCTCCTCTGTGAGGCAACTCTGAGGCTACTTCCACCCTTTCCTTCAGGTCTCTGCTCAAATGTCTTTTATTGAGGCAGCTCTTCATTTATTAGCCTATAAAAAAATAACACCTTCCCTCCCTACATACATATTCTATCCTCATCAGTCTGGAATATATTTTATCATAGTCCTTATCAACATTTAAAAGAATAAATATTTATTTCCCCATTTATTTTCAGTTTCTAACCATGTAATAGTAAGTTCAATGATAGCAGAATCTTTATGTATTTAAATCAACACATTTTCAGAGCCTTCAAAATAAGTGAATTGAATGTAGGAGTCACATTTTTTAAATAGCTTAATTTTAAAATTTATTATCTCTAGGTCATGTTCTATTTATGTACTTTATATTTTTCAGCACATTTTAGAAGAACATAATAAAATTAGATTATATATTTAATTGTCCCAAACCAATCTATTTATTATAAAAAATAAATCTAGTATATTTCACACCATTTTAAAGCATTGGGTCTAACTCGGTATTCCATTTACTTAATAATGGCCAA
>CAUYRT010004787.1:0-31140 GCA_963574885.1 Lepilemur ruficaudatus | reverse complement strand
AAAGCAGCTGCTCTTTCACTGTGAATTCTTTCCATACCCTGTCATCCATCATCCTTCCTGCAAAAGCATATCCCAGCCCTGGTGACCAGGTGGAAACAAAGCCTGGAAGGAGAATCCAGCAGCTGTGAGATGCTCAGGGCTGGGAAGGCCGACAGTTCTTGTGAAATCCAGGGCCTGCTACCCTTGAATTCTCTCTGCAATGGCTCCACCAAGTAGTTACCTGGCTGTGTTCAGACACTCTCAGGGACTAGAAATCTACCACTTTCTAAAGAAAACTCTACATCTCTGGGCAGGTATAACAGAAAATTTTTCCTTCTAAGGACAGATCTACTTCCCAGAGCCTGTTGTTTCTAGTTGTGTCCCTTGAGGCCACAAAGAAAGAATCTACATTCCTTTTCCATAAGATAGCCCTTCTAATACTTTGAGACTGTTATCTCAAACTTTCAAGTCTTTTCATCAGCTGCACAGCCCTATCCTCCAAACATCAGATTTTATGTCGCTGCTGCCGTCCAACTTAGATGTGTCCTAGTTGCTTTATATTTGTCTTGATATACATTCCCCAAAACCGAACACAGCGTTTCAGCTAAGGCCTGACTACGGCAAAATAGAATAGTGTTTTTACTTCTTCCGTCCCAGACACTTCATCTCAGACTGGTTGTTTGATAGTCGCAGCACAACATTAGCTCCTGCTGAGCTGATACAGCCAGTCTGAAGCAGCCAAGTCAAAATTCAAAACCATTATTTATCACCAAGTAATGTAGCCAAATGATATCCAGATGTCTTCTACCCCCCACCCAAAGACCATCCATAAACCTCACCCCACAAACATAAAAAATGGGTGGCGTTTTCTGTTTTGCACATTCCTTCTAAAAAGCTGAAATGTATTTGATTTGCTCAAGATTCTTCAAAATATCCTCGGGTCAAAAATGGTCATCTCAAAATGTCATGCAACTTGGTGAGCTAACTACATAATAAACCTTTAACTAAAGGCATGTCTAATAAGTTAAACCATTAATTGTCATATGGCATCCTGCTTGGTTGGTAAAATGCAGGGAAAAGAGCACAAATCTGTCATTAGAACCACCTGAGTTTGAATTACAGCAGCACTAACAAACAGCTGTTGGCCCAGAACAATGTACTCTGAGCCTCAGTTTTCTTCCCTAGAAATGGGGATAACACCCTCCACCTTGCCATGTCCTTGCATAAAGTGATTGACACAATGCCTGTGAATAGGCAGCGAATGCTGTTTCCCTCACAGCACAGACTACATCACAGCTTACATCTCGTTTCCCTTAATGGATTGCTAGCTTTTAGAGAAAGAGATTGAGACTTGCTTGTCTTCATGCCCCTCATATTCCTGACACCTAGCATGAGTACACACCCACATTATTCTTCAATATAAATGTGAGCATCTGCCTTCCAATTCAGTTGTACAGTATCTAGGAATAATCACATTTCTGTTCTCGTCTGTCATTTTTATAAGGGTTGTTTGAAAATTGGAGGGATTATCTAAGATTACCTAGTATAAAAGAGAAAAAAACATTGCCCTCCTCACGTCTTGGGCAGTCTTGCTGAATTGATGCTCTAGGGCTAATGTATTCAGGAAACAGGTTGGCACTGGCATTTCTTATGTTTTTAGCGTTGACCCGATTTTAAGCTCTAGTTCTCTCCTGAAGTAATGGTGTTCCAAGACGCAGCTAAAACAGGAGGAGCAAGAGGAGGCTGATGGGGAAAGCCAACCTCAGATGTATCCAATTTCTGACCTGTGCCTCAGCAAGCTAAAGGAAAATTTTGTTGGTCTCCAGTGTCTCCCCTGAGCAATGAAATTAAGAGGTTTCCTCCCACACTGCCTCCACCAGGCTGAGGAAACTGTCACTGTTATGGTGTTAGCAGTTTGAGTGGGAGAAGATGAGAATTCTGAAAGAGACTTATTTACTGCAAAGCATCCCAAATACCTCATTAATCTGCTTTTCATTTGGCAAACTTTTCTTTCATTAAAAGTGCGACATTCTGCGGTTTATAGCAAAGTAAAAATGCCTCTGGGAGGCAAAGCAGCAAAGTGGAAAGAACGTGGGCTCCAGGATGATTTAGGTCAGAGTTAGACTTTCAGGTGCGCGATTTACTCGCTCAGTGACGATGGGCAGACTTCCTTCATCTGTCAAAACCCCAATTTCCTCATCTATAAAGGGAGGACAATTGTGCTGTTGTGGTTTATGAATATTGAGGTCAGCTCTAGGACCCTGGGCACTCTCTGCTTGTTTCTTCAAGGCTCAGATGGCCATCTGCAATATGAAGATCGTAATAGTACTAACTTCATAGAGTTTGTGATGGGATTTAAATGAGTAAATATATGCAAACTATTAGAACAGTGTCTGGCACAGAATATGTGCTGTATAGGCATTTGTTATCACAGTTAGCATCACCATCATTAAGGATTAAACGACATGCAAAGAGCGCTTTGCACACTACCTGCTACCTCAGAGGTGCTCAGTAAATGTAAGAGAAAACATCTCCCCTCACAACTAGAAATTTTCCACTGGGGTCTGAAGAAATTCATTGGGTAGGAAGGTCTATTCCAAAATTATAAACTCAGAATTGAAGAGGAGGGGTCCTGTAGCTCAAGGCTGTTTACAAAGAAAAGAACAGAGGAGGTAGAGAAGGGAATTACCCTGAAAAGGTGGCATATTTAATAAAAAAGAAAAACTCCAGACACCCAGATTACTGCATTTTTCCCCACATTATTCTGCCTTTTAAAAGTATTACCTGGTTGAGTATACCTTCCTACAAATAGGTTGCAAGCTGTCAGATAGCACCTGATCTTTGTGGTTTACGTGGGCTCAGGGCAGTTTGAAGAGAGGCTGGGAATATAAAGGGAGAGGATGTCTCCCCAGCAATCTTCCTAGGAGGCCCAGTTTGGGTGGGTGGGGGGATATTCACTTCACTCCAGACTGAAAAACAGCACAGGGCTCCTAGACACTTGCCACCCACAAATGCAAATCCAGCAAGCTCGCCCTCCCTTGGTTCATTTTAAGCAATTGCTTTTACATCCCAGTCCAGATGTGTTTGGTTGTCTATGTACAGCATCACTGAGTTTCAGATGCCTTATTTCTTAGCCCCAGGAAATGAGAGAGACTTTTTCAGCTGATTTGATGCCACTCACCACCAGAGGGAAGTAGAATATCCTTCTTCTGCTGGGAAATACATAACTGCTTCAGTGGCTTTTCCTTCGTTTCCCTCCCTCCTGTCGGTGAGATAGATCTGACCTCAGGAGTTTTGCTTTCAAAACAGTTTTCTCTTCATGAGCTAAGGACAAAAGAAATTCAATTAACCAAAGAATCAGAAATGAAGAATACAAGAAAGAGAGGACAGAAAATAAAAGGGAAAAAAAAATCAGCTCTGGGTTGAGCACAAAATACTGGTATTTTTCGTTCCCCAAGCTTGAGTCTAGGTCCTATTTAGTGCTGGGATTCTGAGCCCCTCTGGCAAACCAAGGGAACAGGTAGGACTAACATCTATTTGCCCAAGGGGCGGACAGGTGATGGCCTAAATATAGCATTTAATCTTTTTCCCAGCTTTGTCCCTGCTGTATCTACCCTCGTGGACCCAGATTTCAGCACTAAAAAGAGAAAAGGCTGTACATCTAAAAATAAAGAGAAAATATACTAAAAACCTTGCTCTGCTTTGAGACCCATGGGTGTCCCCAAAGGGAGAAGAAAGCATTATCATGCTTCTGCCTGTCTCACATCAAGAACTCCAAGAAAGAAGTCAGAGGCAGAGGTAAGCAAGGTTCCAGGGGTGGCTACCGATGAGAGCAAAGGCTCTGGCCCCTCTGAGGGCAGCCAGCCTGCCAACATGGAGCTGAAGCAGGGGAGGAAAACTATAACATAAATGTACAGGTGGTAGGTAGAACCAGCAAGCACCCCCTGGGGACTCCACTGGGGGTGAGTAGGGAGGACGTGAAGGTTTGCAATAGCCAGAGGGATCAAAAGCTAAAAAAAAATATGGGCCATTACCATTTATGGTACCCCTTTTAAAAACTCCAGGCTCATGTGGCCTGAAAACATGGGCTTGCATTAGTAATATCATCTCCTTCTATTCTTCCCCGGCAATTCAAACTGCACACAGTGTTATAATGAGGATCCCTAGTGGGCTGTGTTCATCCAAACTAACTCTCTTCTGATGCAAGGGCTCCCAGTAAAAGAAATGTGATTTTTGATGCTTAGAATTTAATTATGTGTGCTCTTCACATATTAAAGTAATTCGAACTTTTGTACCACTGGGGTATGTGGTTTCTGCTACTTCTCTTGTCAGTGTGATGGGCCAGTACTGAGTCATGCATTTTCTCATTCAGGTTCCCTTGCAACTAACCACACACATTTGAGAGATAGTAGGTCAGGGTTAGGGGCACGTTCTGTGTCCATAAGAGAATTTCTTCAGAAAGAATCAATATAGTGTAGAGAACTAAACAGCATTATTCAGAGGATAACAAAAGTACTCATTATTATTACCTAGAGCCTCAGTTTGGGCCTCAGTTTGTTCATGAGTTAAAAAAAGAAAAAAAATTTTGCTGCTAATATTTCCTGTGCTTCTGCTAGGGATTCTGAGGATGGCCAAAAGAAATGATGTGAAAGCTTTTTTAATCTATAAAGAATTGTAAAAAATAAAAGACTGCCTCGTTCATTGGAGTCATGGAAATTTGTTTTCAGGTGAGTTGATACCTGCTTCCCTAACTGCTGGTATTAAAAGTTATTCATAATAATTTATAAAATGCACCACTCTAGCTCATAATCCTCATGTGATTACATGAAATACAGAGGGAAAGAAAATGAAGACCAAATCCCCTCCCATCACAGTTTCTGGACAGTTTAGTTCATATCAAAAATCTTCGAGTGCTGCTGCATTCTAATATCCAATATTAGGCTTTCTTTCAGAGAAGAGAGAAAATGCGCACCAATACTAAGTTGCTTTCGCCATTGTTATCTTAAATGCAAGTGGGTGTCTTCTTACGGCACTTTGCGAATCAATATGCCACCAACCTAGTGAAATGTGGCACCACATACTAAAAGTATGACAAAAGGGAAGCATCTTTCCTATGAAAACAGTAAACAAGAAAGAAAATAAACTGGAGTCTGGGGGCAATGACAGCAGAAGTGGGTCATCTTTTCAAACCCCATTCCCTTCAAAGGTTCATGTTAGTAAAAGCCCAGCCTCTAAAATGTGAGTTTCCATATTGCCTAGGGGGAAACAATGTCAAAATAACACAAATATTTTTCAAATAACTTTCCTTAAACTCTGTGCAACTGAGAAATCCCACAGGCCTGTAAATCTTAGCAACACCATTCTTCCCAGCTCAAAACTCTGCCTTTGGGTTTGGCTTTCTCTCTTCTTTCATGGATAAATAACGTTTTCCATCAAGTTGGGTTTGGTTTTGAGGGTGGGGGCGTGGTTTGTGGTTGTTTTGTTGTTATTACTGTGGGAACCAGGCTCATTCTGAATGAACATAATCCCCCATTCCAGGCTCTCTGGTCTTACCCTCTCTTTCTCATCTCAGCTAGAACATGAGGACTCACATCCCAAAACCTGTAGGGTGGAGGAGACATGCTGTGGAGTGGGACAATTTGTTTTTGAAATCTTAAGAGCAGGGTCACTTCAGAAAAGATGCTTCACCCCTCTGAGTCAGGTTCTTCAACTGTCAACCATGGATAATAGTAACACCAGTAAGAATCAGATAAGACGTCACTCTATGGTCCCTCCCCTGTGTTCTGTGCACTTCCCCCTTCCCTAGTGAGAACGGCCCTGCTGCCCTCGCTGTGATCCCACTGTGGTGTGCACAGACTTCAGTCACAACAGTTCAGCCCACCTACTTATCTATGTCTCTGTCTCCCCTCACTAGCCTTAAAGCCTTTGGAGAGCAAGACCTTTTTATTATTTATTGTAGGGATTCCCAAATCAAGCTTGCCAGTGTTTGGTATGTAATGGTTTTAAAGAAATTTCAGTTAGAGGATTAATTTGTTAACTGGCCAGTTGATTGGTTGAATGAATGCTGCAAATGAAAGTACCATGTAAAGCTCCAAGCACAAGAGAAATAGAAGGCATTATTACATGGATGTCCATGAATTTGCTGTGAACTTAAGGTATTTAGGCAACTGCTCAAAGTCAAAAGATAATGGACTTTATAAGTGGTCCTGTTTCATAAGCATTCTTAGTTTTTGTTGTTTGTTTGTTTAATCCAGACAGCTGCCAAGAATTTACATACTCCAAAATAATTGTTGCCTCTTCAAGACATAATGGTGAAATAACATACTTTAACTCCTTCCTCGGGTAAAAATGATGTCCTGGTGAGACCATTAATGCTAATGCCAACACAAAACACTCAAGAGACTGTCCTCAGACGCCCATTTCATTTTTTAGCAATTGCTCGCTGTATGAGAGTACTTACAGGAACTAGCTGGGTTTGGGATTTTTTACCCCTACTATTCAATTCAATATCATAAATATTAGACACTAACTGCATATTAGCTAAGTACAACAGGGAGAATAGGGATTTCAGAGTGGGGTGTGGGGTGCAAGAGAGTATCTTGACAATAACACAAATGCCATAATCAAGGCAGATTTTAAATGCTGTAAGACAAATAGGTAACTCCCCAGTGCTGGGTCATGAGACAGAGGAATAACCAGCAGTTGGGGAAGATCAGAAAGATTTCATAAAAGGACATGGTATCTGTGATTAAAGATAAGCATTGGGCAATATTTCAATCACACAGTAAGGCTGGAAGAATGGGAATTCAGAGAGGCATGATCCTGTATGCCAAGTCCAGAATGGAAGACCGGCACCCATGACTCTCTTTAGTCTTCATTTCCAGAAGTTTCCATTCCAAGCTAGTATACTAGCTTGTTGCTGGTAATAACAAGTTTGATATTACCTGCATTCCATGTAAAATGACACTGATATCATTACTGTAAATACCCCTCCCTTTTAACAGCAGCAACAAATATTATTTTGAAATAATGGATTAAATACTACATTTAGACTTCGGATAGTATCAAAATGGTCAACTAGATGCAGATAGTACATACCCCATCCACAAAGTTGAACCAGAATAGTAACTAGGTACCCATATTTCTAACAGATTGTCTAGAAGAGAATGCTAAGATGCACCAGACAAGTGATGGAAAGCACCAAAAGTAAGTCAGAAGAGGGTTCAAGGCAGTTTGCCTGGCTGGGGACTGGCTGAGAGCTAGGAGCAGCTCCCGAGACTGGAGAAACAGCAAGAGAGAAATCCCCAGGGCTTTACACTTTGAAATGGGCTTTTAGAATCTTGGCTATGGGAGAACCCCAAATGCACATGGGCCTCAGGCCTAACATAGGGAGCTGCCTAGAGATGGCACAGAGGTGTTTCCCCAGAAAGAGAACCCACATAGAATCCCATAGTCACTAAGCCTAGAGCACCTCCAGCTGGGTGCCATTCTGAGAGTCTAGATACTGGGGATATACAGACATGGCTGCTGCTTCTGTGCTGTTCTAAGGAGGAAGAGAGGAGACGGGGGGCTCCCACACCACCCTAGGAAGGTCCCCACTGCCCTGCTGAAGGCTGCTGTTGAGACTGAATGTGAGTGGATCATATTCTCCACAGCATCTTTCCCATGTTGCCTGCCTGGAAGAAGCCCCAGCCTCTCTGGTTGCAGGCCCAAGGTGCCATTTTAAGGGTTTAGTGCTGGGCTGCACCCCACCCTCAGGCTGAGTTTGGGCCAACACAGCTGCAGCCACCACATGGCCAAAGAGGCACAGGGAAGCCAGGCTCCCCTAGGCATACCTAGGAGCAATACCCACCACACTGCAGCAGACTGCTGTGAGACAGAGACACAAGCGGACTACACTCCCTGCAGCATCTTCCCCTTGCTGCTCACCTGAGCAAGGCCCCACCCTCTCTGGTCACAGGCCCACAGCTGGTGCCATTTTGAGAATTTAAGGCTGGGCTCTGCCCTGCCCTTGTGCCAAGTTCAGGCTGACACAGTTGCAGCTGCTACCTGGCCAGGGAGAGAAAAGAAAATCAGGCTCTCCTAAGCATACCTAGGACCAAACCCATTGCCCTGCTACAGGTGGCCGTGAGACTGCAGACTAGCCCGCCCAACCAACTGCAGCTACCAGCAATGTCAACACAGACCCTTCAGGTCCCAGTGTGTTGCTCCACCACCATTACTGCCATCACCCACATCACACCAGCTGCCCCGGGGCCTGAGAACCTACCTGAATACCCAGCTCTCAATTTTAGCTTCTAAGCAAGCCAACTGGAGGCCCAGGAATTGGCCTTCCAGGACCCACTAATACCAGTGCCAGAATAAGCTGCTCTGGGGCCTAAAAACAGGCACACTCAGCCCACAGCTGCCACCATAGGGGCCTGAGGACTGGCTACATTAGTGTCCAAGTCCCCAGCAAACCTTCACCACAGCCTCAACTAGTAACCACACCCTCAGCCATCAAGGAAATCACAGGTACCACTGACCCTGTGTACTGCTGAAGAAGTCACATAAAGATTACACCATGGCAGGCACTCAAAACCGAACACAAAGTGTCCTACTCAAACAACATACATACATCTTCAGGAAAAAATCCAAAGTTGTATCATGTTTCATTAAGAGTTTTTGTTGAACATGTATGTTATCATCCACCTTTCAGAGAGCAGCTTCTACCTTTCTGGAAACCTGGGAGGTCTGATTGACTAAAAAGTTCAAGATTTTTCCCAATTTATGGATTTATGGATTAGCTTTAAATTCCGTACACCTGATACCCCGCTACCACCAAGAGTGAGCCTACAGGAACTCCATATAATCTTTTCTTAGTGGAATATAATTTATCTTTATCTATTTCAAAGTCGGTGCTAATTTTAATTATTGACTGTTTTGGCGTCTGATCATAGAAGCTATTGTGGGAACTTCCAGGGGAAGCTACTTGAAAATGAAAGGCAGGAGTGAGCCAGGCCAAACAGCAAGATTCAAACCAGTGAGGAGGCAGAACAGAACAAGCAGATTCTGTACAGACCCAAAATAGTCCCTCGGGGGTTGGAGAAGGCCTCCTAGTTGTGTTTGAGGAGGGGTCAATTAAACTTGTTTGCCCATAGCTCGTCAAGAAGGTCCAGTAGGAAATTCACCTTTTTTGTGGCCATTTATAACATGCTATAAGGGCATATAACCACATTTAGTACATTAAACAAGCAATTACTTGTACCTACATGGTAATTTCCAGGTCTTGAATGCATGATGTTTGGGAGCACAATATACATTTTGCAGGCATCACTTGGAAAGGTTTTCTAGATTTGGTAATGATTAGGTTACTAACTGGAAAATGAGAGTGTTGTTTCTAGCAAGAAAGCAAATAGCAGTGATGTTTAGAACATCACGGATGTTCCACTCTTCCTTTGGAATCTCAGGGTAATTCTCATGGACACACAGAGAGACATTGGAATCAATGGAATTGTTTTCTGATTTTTTGATAGTAGCCTATAAACTCAATAATTGTTCTGGTTTTGTGCTAGAACATAAGCTTGAGCTAAAGCCATCCTCTGATTATGGTCCCGTGGATTTCCCTGTAGGAAAAAGAAAAGGATTAGGACAGCAGGAAATAAGGGAAAAAGAGAAAAACATAAGGCTTTCATCATAGCAGAAAAGTCTTGATCTGTGAACTTAGGAAAGCTGTCCACATCTTGGATGCCGTCTGCTTCTGGGGAGAAACTTCCCTGGTGAGCTTTACCTTAAAATCCCTAATAGGTATACAGTTTCAATAGTCTAAAGGACTATTGAGTTGTGAGATGTGGACCTAAGGTTTGAGGCCCTGAAGCTCTGGCAGGCTGTGAGACTGCAGACTAGCCCACCCAACCAACTGTAGCTACCAGCAATGCCAACACAGACCCTTTTGGTCCCAGTGTGTTGCTCCACCACCATTACTGCCATCACCCACATCACACCAACTGCCCTTTTAATTGTGAGATGTGGATCTAAGGTTTGAGGCCCTGAAGCTTCATGGCAGCATGGGTAGTGAGAATAACTTGATACGGTCTTTTCCAATGGGGTTCAAGGGCAGTCTTCCTCTAACATTGTTTCCAGAAGACCCAATCTCCAGGTTCTAGGCCATGAAGTATTTGTCCTCAGATGGTGGATCATGAAAAGCTTCCTCTACCTCATGAAAATATATTTTTGCATGATGCTTTAAGCTGTGCAACATTTAGTCATATCAGAGTTTAGGAGAACAGGAGATGCATGAGGTTTTATTATTAGTTGTATAGGTCTCCCAATGACTATTTAATAAGGAGTCAACTTATGATGTCCAGTGGGGGTGGATCTGTTTGCCATTAAAGCCAACAGTAGTACCTTGGGCCAACACAACCCAATTGCCAATTTCAGTTTTAGGATGTCATTTGTTCTTTCAACCTTTCCAGAAGACTGAGGGTGATAAGGACAACAGCAATGCCATTGTGTTCATAATACCTTATTTATCTGCTTTATAACTTGCCCTGTAAAATGAGTTTCCTTATTGTTGGAAATTTCTCCAGGGATGCCCCATAAAGGAAACACATTCTGTAATAATTTCTTAGCTACTGTTACAGCATCAGCTTTCCTATATGAAAAGCCTCTACCAGACCAGAAAACATACCAACTATTACAAGATCATAGCCAGTTGAGGATGGCAAGTGAATAAAGTCCATCTGTAAATGTTCAAATCATCCATCAGGTGGTAGAAATACACCACCTGAAGTTTTGGTTGGTTTCCAGGATTATGAGTTTGACAAACCAAACATTGGTTACAAGCCATTTTGGCAATTTTAGAACTGTCACCCTACTAATATTTTTCATAATTTGGATCATTTTTGCTGTCCCATAGTGAGTTGTGGAGTGCACAGCTTTTAACAATGGAAGCTTCAAAGACTCAGGAAAGTCCAACTGGCCATCTGGGTCCTCTGTGAGTCCATGCTTAACACTGAATTTATATCCTTTTAGATGTCAATTTTGTTTTTCCAAAACAAGTGCATTGTACTGTTTTTTAAATAGGTCATCACAAGGTAATTGGCTTGGATCAACCTTAGGGAGTTCATTCAGATTGCATATCCTAACAGTTTCAGCACTAGTTGATTTAGCGTAACAATCTTCTATAGAACTCCTTTGATATTCAGGTTCAGTTTTATAGGTATGAGCTTTAATCTTAATAATGGCAATCTCTGAGGGTAACAGGATAGCAGAAAGAGTTCATTTACTTGGAGTCCATTTTCAATGGGGGTCCCATAAAAAGTGAGAAATTCTCATTTCCATTGCATGCCAAAATTGTGTACAATTCCAAAAGCATTTCTAATATCTGTATAAATATTTACTGATTTGTTCTTAGCTATATGACAAGCTCAGGTGAGAGCAAAAAGCCCCATGGGTTAAGGTGACAAATTAAGAAAGAGCCCTATTAATTCATTTTGGGTAGTGACAGCATACCCTGCCTAATATTTTCCTTCTGAGATTTTGGCATTTGACCCATCAACAAAAAGTATTAACTCAGGATTATCCAATGGAATATATTACAAATCAACACGAGAGGCCACTATTTTTGATGCTACATTTACACAATTGTGGTATTCACCGCCGTCAGGCAGAGGTAATAGAATAGCAGGGTTAAGTAGCTTGCCACATTTTAGATGGAGATTAGAAGGAGATAGGAGAATAATTTTAACAAGACATTAGTCTATTTGCTGAAAAGTGCTGATTTTGGTTGGAATTTAATAGACTTTCCACAGCATGTGGGACTTGCAAATTAAGTTTATTTCCTAAAATCAACTCCCATGAAGCTTCTACCAACTTGGCTGATACTGCTTTCAAACAATTACGATATGCCTTAGCTACTGGGTCTAATTGCAGGATATAATATGCAATGGGCCTATGTTCTACCCTATGTTCTTGAATAAGAACTCCTAATGCCTGATTGTTACCTTCATGAACAAACCAAGGTAAAAGGCTTAGTGTAATTCAGAAGTCTTAAAACAAAGGACTGATGTAAGGCCAATTTTATTTGGTTAAAAGCTTGTTCACAACTGTCTTCCCAAGGTAATGGCTCTGTGACTATGTTTCCAGTGAGTTCATATAATGATGCAGCCACTTAGGAAAAATTCACATTCAGGATCTGCAACATCCTACAAGTCCAAGAAAACCTCTTAATTGTCTTTCGGTTGCAGGCTGAGAAAAAGTGAATAGTTTTTATTTTTTCAGGTGAGAAGGAAATTTCTTTAGCAGTCAAGATGTGTTTCAAATAGTAGACTTTTTCTTCAAAAAACTGAAGTTTTTCCATCAAAGCCTTGTGACCTTTATGAGTGAGTTGTTGTACAAGGTAAAATGAGTTAATTTCAGAGCACTCTTTAATGAGAGAGTATAGCAACATATCATCTACATACTTAAGAGGAGAATTTTGAGGAAACTGTAGGGTAATTAAGTCCTGATGCAATACCTAGGAAAAATATGAAGGGGCTTCACTAAAGACTTGTGGCATCACAGTCCAGGTGTACTGTTGATTTCCAAGTAAATCAAACAAGTATTGACTCCCTTTATGAACTGGAATGCTAAAGAAGGCAGAGCAGAGGTCTCTGACCTTCCTGTACCTGGATATTTATATCTTTCTCTAGGTTTGGAAAGGATTTTGTTATTATTTCTTTGAATACACTTTCTACTTCTTGTTCTTTCTCAACTCTCTGTTGAATGCCAATGACTCTTAGATTTACTTTTTTTTTTTTCGATTATTCTCTATTATCTCATAGGCACTCTAATTTTTTTTATTCTTTTTTCTCTTCTGTGTATTTTCAAATAGGCTGTCTTTGAGTTCACTGATTCTTTCTTTTGCTTGATCCATCTGCTTTGGGGAGCCTCTAATGTATTTTTCAGTTCAGCAAATGTATTTCTCAGGTCCAGGATTTTTGTTTGATTTTTTAAATTATATTTCAATCTCTTTGTTAACTTCTTTGATAAAATTCTGAATTGCTTTTCTGTGTTATCTTGGAATTTGCTGAGTTTCTGTAGAACTGCTATTTTGAATTCTTGGTCTGAGAGCTCACACATCACTGTCTTATTAGGATCTTTGTCCATTGGGGGAGATCATTGTTTCCTGTTCTCTTTTGTTTCTTGTGTATGTACGTGGAACTATGGCTTCACATTGGAGGATTATTCAAGTGAAGACTCTCCAGCTTGTTTTGGATTTTTTAGGGCATGTTTGCTTAGAGGTTCTTTGCAGTTGCCTGTTGAGTCTCCTTAACCCTAGATTGCTGCCTCCTTTTTGGCACCAGATGGTGCCTTAAGCCTAGGTTTGCCTCTGCTCTTACTAATGTTTGAAGAACTGCCTATCCCAGATGGAAAAAGGGGTCCCAAAGAGGATATTCTTGCTGTGTGGGAAGGCTGGCTGGGTGCTTTTGCCCAGATGACCTGTGGAACATGCCTCCTACAGCATGATGCTGCTGAACAGCCACTCTGAGTTGGCATCTCCTTTGGCTAAGAGAAAGAGCAGAGTTTGCAGGCTGGAGTTGCTAGTCCTGCCTTCCCTCTTTGGTCTCTAGAGGGCGTGAGGGGTTTTTCTCCCTACAGGCACTCCTGATGCTTCCCACAGGTTGAGGCAAGAACAATTTTCCCATAAGGGAACACAAGATGGTGGGAAAGTTGGTTGTCTGCCTCAATCTCACTTTTTCCAGAGTAGAAACCTTGAGTCCAAGGAGAATTTCCCATGTGCAGTGCCTAAGAGACTGGGAGAGGGGCCTTGTGGATAGAGAAGCCTGATTCTCTGACCCTTTGCTGGTAGTTTTTTCCTTCCCTGTGGTGCCAGGGACTACATCAGCCTCAGATTTGAGTTTTGGGATATTGCTGGTGATAATCTTGGCACTGGATATTTGTTTTTGGTTTTCTGTTATTGAGAGTGAAGCCAGATTGCTTCTACTCCACCATTTTTCATGACATCAGTCCTCCTGGGCGGAGGTTGATTATCGTGAACCAATTTAAATAAGCAGGTATTTAGATAATAAAGTATTATTATTTAGGATTACATGAAACTTTGGTATTACAACTTATTAATTGCCTGCAAATCTTCAACAAATCTCCAACCTCATCCATTTGACTTTTCAACTGGTAGAACTGGAGTGTTACAAGGACTGCTACACAGAATTATATGTCTTTGTTTAATTAAATCTTCTATTAATACAATTGGTGAAAGCCCTTAAGTTGCTTCAAGTTTTAATGAATGTTGGGGTAATTTAGGCAAAGATTTATAATGACCTATTTGGACTTACAGAGGGGCCACACTTTTAATCCTTCCTATATCAGTTGAGGAAGAGGCCAATAATCATTCAGGTATTTTAGAAAGGCCAGGGGTATTACAGGCCTGAGTTTCAATCTTATCAATTTCTGCCTGTGAAGAGCACAACATTTCTGACTCAGGACAGTCAGGAAACTCTAAGATTATTTCTCTCTATGAGTAGAATTATATATGCTCTTTTAGCTTTGAAAGTAAGTCTTGCACCAGCAAGTGTACGAGAGAAGTGTCACATAGCAAAACGGTGTATTTTTCTGAAAATGGTTCCAAAGTCAATTGGACGGGTTCAGATATGGGAACCTCTTGAACTTGATTTGAAACCCCCCACCACAGAAGTGCCCTTTTTACTTTGAGAGATTATTTGCTTATGAAAGTGGGGTTTATGGTAGATAAAGTGGCTCTGGTATCCACCAGGATTCTACAAGATTCTCCATTTGTTTTAACTTGTTTCTCCATGTTTACTGAAGGGTATTACAGGAAACGGAAGAATCCCTCAAGTCTTGGCAATGTTGATGATTATCACGAGCATTAAAAATCTCTTGGGCTCCCTCTACTGGTGAAACAGTGAAGAGGCTTATTGGTGGACTGATAGAAAGGCTGAGAACCTCTTTTCCAGTGTCCTGTTTCTTTGCAAGAAAGCAAAAATCTTGGGGTAAAGAATTTCTTGTTCTAGGACCTCTTGGTTGTGATCTGAAATAAAAATGAGAAGATCTCTTTGTTCTTGGCTCCTATAACTGCTGTAATTGGAAAGATGTAAGCTTGTTAGCCTTTTGGGCTTTTTCTTTCTCTAGAGCTCCTCAAAATGTTCAGCTGAGGCTACCTGTTCATATCTGCAACTTCCCAGCCCAGTTTATGTTTTTTAATTAAACTGCTAAGTTCAAGATGGAGTCTGTTTATAGAGCAGTTAATGCCATTTCTGTCCCTGCAGGAAATACCCTTCGCTGTAGGTTGAGCCCAGAATGTGTAACAATGTTTCTAAGTGAGTTCTGTAATCAGAAACTGGTTTATCCTTTTTTTGTCTGCAAGATTGTATGATGGACTAGTCAACTTTTTGTGCAAAGATCTTAAGAGTTAAATATACAAGGTTTTCAGCAATTGTTCTAGCTTCTTCTGTCCCTTCTTGTGAGAAGGTTTTGGAGGGGTCTTTAATATCCTCCTCAGGTTTGCCCCATTCTGCATCTGCCATCCGGTTTTGAGCTTCACCAGGTCCTAATATCACATGAATATATTGGTGAATGTCAGGGAACTGTGGATTGTAAGCTCCTTTGAGGATTCTACATTCCTCCATAAATTTGGGGGGATTTCCTCTTGGGTTAAGGAAGTCCCTACAATGTAAAAATAGCTCTAAACTCAGTTTTAGACCATGAAGTAAAAGTGGTTACAACAGAAAGTCCTGGCTGATCAGAAGGTTTTACTTAGTAAAGTATCTACTTAACTCCTCTGTTTTCATCATCAGGGTGAAAAGGAAATTTAGCAAAAAGGTTAGTGGACTCTACTTAGGTAGAGATGGATAAAGAGAAAAGAAGTTGAGGTTAGTTCAGAGTACAGTCCTCTTTTGTCAGGTCTTTGATCTGTTGCTTAAGTTTTCCTTTGCTTTTTGTAAAGAATCTTTTCAGGAGGGATTTTTTAATTTGTTTAGTCTTTACAATGCCTCTGCATGCCAAGTAAAAAATGCATCTCATTGGTTTGGTGGGAGTTTTGGTCCCTTTTTTCTAATATGGAGACTCGCAAATAATTTTATCCAGATTAAAACTTCCCCATCATCTTAATTCTAAGCTGTCTCTAGTTAGGTTAACCCATTTTTCTAAAAATGCTCATATTCTGGGCCCATGAGTTTTAAATATAAAATTAGCTGGAGTTCCAGAAGGCAGAGTCTTAGACATCTTGGATGGAGATGAACCCATTATCAAAAAGGTACCTACCTGAGGCCCAAGGCCTCTAAATGAATCCAATTTAGTTGATTATTGAATCCAATCCAATCCTGGACCCAGTTCAGTCTAAACATCACCCAAATAAATTCAGAGAGTTCAGAACACAAATTTGGGAAGCTCAGAATTCAGGAGAAAATTCCCTCATGACCTCCAGTTACAGATAAGAGAGCAATGAGCAGAGCTGGCCCCGTCGGTGCCTCTCCTGGTTGCCTGGTGTTCCTGCGGTCACTGGAGTTTTACTGCAGAACCTCACTTCTGACATCAAATTTGTTCAAAGAAAAACTTTAAATAAATTTAACAGAGTTTTACTGAGCAAAAAAAAAAAAAAAAGACAAAAGCAATTCACAAATCGGGCAGTCCCGAGAATCAGAACAGATTCAGACAGGCTCCAGAGCTGCCCCATGGTCAGCTAAGATTTATGAAGAGAAAAGTAAAGTGGCCTACAGAAAACAGAAATGTGATACAGAAACAGCTGGATTGATACGGCTTGGTGCCTGCCTTATGAAAACACAGTTTGAATAGCTGGCTACCTGTGAGTGGTTGAATGAAGTGTGGCTGCTGTGGTTGGCTGAGACTCAGCTATTGTTACAGGAACATTCTCCTAAGTTAGGTTTTCAATTAGCCTTCCTACCAGGTTAGGTTGTGGCTCATACGTATGGGAGTATGAGAGTAGGTGAGTATGGGGGCCTTTTCAGGCCAACTGTAGTTTTATTTAACACTAGTTAATCTGTCTTTTTGTTACAAGGGTCCCAGTTGAGAATTTAGAGGGAGAGAGGGAAAACTAATTTTTCCTCTCCCATAGTGGAAAAACTCTTATAGCATTACATCTTGCCAACTTCTACATCATTTCATTCTTGCCAAATTCTGATGTCTAGTGTTAGAATTAGCTTCTCTGGAATATTTGTAAGAGCTTGGAAATGGTGATGTATAACTTGTAATATTTCTTAACTCCATCAAATTCTAGAGCAGTCTCTTCAATCTGTGATAGAAATAAAGAATTGGTTTAGTGGAATGTCTCTCAAACTGGCATTCTGTAGGATATTAATACCCATCTTATGAAAAAATGGGAATTGTTAATAGACTAAAGTTTAAAAAACACAAGTTTTTGTTATATCTATAAGACTTCTCAGAGTCTTTAATATGTTCTTGTAAGTCGTGGCTCTCCAGAGAAAGGACTTATGTCTCCATACTTATTTTACAAGGAAACATTTTTTAGCCACACCTATTAATTCCCAGAATGTTGTTTCAGGAAATACCATTCTGAGAAACACTTAGCTAATGAATTACTCCAGCTTAAAGATAGTTCCACATGGAAATTTTTCCCTTCATCCAAGAAAGAGTATACTTAGCCAAAAACAGGATATCAATTAAAAAAAAAAAAAAAGAATTACATGAACTATATGGCAAATGCCACTCTAGGTAATTTTTTCAAGATACCAAAACAGAAACCTTAATCATAATTTCAAAGAAATACAACCACTCCATACAGGTTTCTTCACTTGTTGAACACTTACCATCAGAATATCTACTTTAACAACTTACAAAAATGTTTATTCAAAATTTACTACCCAAATTTAAAAATGACTTCAATGAATCTGCATATGCACGCCAGATAAAATATTTAGGTGGCTAAAAAAAAGCCTTAGCAAAAAGTGAAGAGCCTTTGTCTCAGCTATTCTCCAGACAGATTTGAGGCTTGTGCACTTTTTGACCAAAAGTGTTATGCCTTATAACTGTCACCTCCACCACAGCACTAAGAGAAAAAAGTCTACTGAAAAAGTAGAAAGGTATAAATGTCTATGAAGAAAGCAGGTAAGTCTAAGAGGTGTGAAAAAGTCCATATACTACAAGAAAAGGGAAAAGCAATGAGGTACATGAATAAACTTATAAAAGACATAAGGTTGGCCATGTTCCCATCTGTCAAATCTATGATTTATTGTAAGCATAAAAAATTTTAAAAGATATTTGCAATTGTGATTGGTTCCAGAAAGCTTCACTAGGTTTTATATGTAAGAATGATTTACTCATTTGGGGAAAATTGTTTTGTGTTTTGGGGGTTGTCTGGAAATGATTTATAATTTTCCCTATTGAAAATAATGGAATATTTTATTTCAAATAATTTGATATCTGAAATATTTGCTTAGATTTGAATAAAGAATGATACCTGAATATGCATTTGGACTATTCATGGGACAGGTGGTTTGATACCCACCGAAGTAAAGGCTTATACTTTTTCGAACTAGATACCTGGGGAGTATGTAACATTACTCCAGCAATCCTGCCATTGCTCAGAATAGTTTTGAATGCCTTCTTAAAATTTTCCTTAGTTAATGACATACACTTTTAAATCTTGTCAGTGGTTAAGAAATTTTCATCATTTACGGTGTGAACTAAAAATAAAATCCTAAGCCTCCTGGTGACTGAATGGAACCCCCTTTAGCCAAGGAGATCCTGAAAAACCTTAAAGCTGAGTTCCTGGCCACAAAGGGAAAGGTGGGAGGTCAACAGGCCTCCTTATACCCCCTGCCTTTTGGAGTTTAGATACAACAATTGTCCAGGATGAATGTTAAAACAGAGATCATAAAACTGACAAAACAGATTCTCTGTGACAATGAGACTAAATTATTAATAGGACCTAACTCCACGAGAGGCAAAGATTAAATCACACCTGCAGGCCACCAATTTGCTTAACAGATCATGAGTCTGTATATTGTGGCTTGTCTCAGATTTACAGACTTTCTTATCCTAATTTAAAACATTCCAAGCCTCTAGACAAAGCTTTATTTCTTTAACCAATTACAAATCAAAGATTCTCTGAGCCCACCTACAATCTGTAGTCCCCCACTTTGAGGTGTCCTCTCTTTTGGGGCCAAACCAATGTATACCTTCCTTACATTGACTTATGATTTTACCTGCAATTCCTGTCTCCCTAAAATATATAAAACCAAACTGTAACCCAACCACCTCAGGACCACTTTCTCAGGGCTTCTTGGGTGTGGGTCCCCAGACCATGGTCACTCATGTTCAGCTCAGAATAAACCTCTTTAAATTATTTTACATTATTTGGTGGTGGGGAGGGGTCTCATTAAAAATAGGTGGATTTGTTTGGGAAATAAACAAGAACATTCAGAACCAAATGTGGCAAATAAAGTAAACGATCCTTCCAAGAAATGGTATTTTAATCAACTGGGGTCTCCTTATAAAGTAAATCCACCAAATGTCTTGCATTACTTATAAACTGGTTTTAAATGAGGAGGATAGAAAGAATTCCAAAGTATTTTAATTAATTGCCACATCATAAGAAAAGATACATCTTTTTTCAAAATGAATGTGAAGAATAAAACTTTTTGTTATGAACATTTAGATACGGTTGTTCAAAATAGTTCTTCCAATTTGGGGCTTTGGATTTTTTTTTTTTTTTTTTTTTTTGCACTTTGTTCAAAAATAACTTGTCAATTTAGAGCAAATTTCTAAAGAACTGGCTACCTAGCTATTTTCATACAAATGGGTTATTTCCTGTTCAAGTATGGTTTGAAAGGAAAGATAAGGACTTGCTCCATGTGCCCTGGCTCTCTGCTACTCACACAGTAAGAAAGACCTGAGAGAGTTGAAGGGAAGACAAGGCTGGGGAGAAGGGAGGTGGCCAGCAGGAATTACCGAAATGTCATTTGACCTGGAGGTCAATCAGATTCTTAAGGGGAAGGATGTCTCAGAATCTCCCAGTACTTCCCAGTACCTCCCAAAGCAGACAAAATACTGATGGTTTTCAATCATAGTATTACTTTATAGTTTGAATTCCAAGTATCCTTAAATTTGTAGTCGGTTTGGCCCCAAGCAATATACCAATGGCATTTAAGACTCCTGGCTTCCAGTTCCAATACTGTCCCTGTGGATGGAGCCTCAAGCCCTGCGGGCATAGCTCTTTAACAGTTTTTTTGTTTGGTTGGTTGGTTGGTTAGTTTGGGTTTGGTTTTCTGGCAGGTCTCCCTATGTTGCCAGGGCTGGTCTCAAACTCCTGGCCTCACGCAAGGTGTGAGCCACTGCCCAGGCCCAACAGGTTTGCTTACTATGAATCCCAAGCACTTAGAATATACAATAATTACAGAAAGAATGCTCAATCTCCCTTCTCTGTTATTTGATAATTTCCTTATATGTTAAATGAGACTACAGGCTTAGACGAAGAGATTCCAATCATACCGATGTACTCAATGATAGAGCCTTATCTTTTTCTCTTTCCTCCCATTTCCAGTGGCAGAAACCTTCCCTAATGACACCAAGGGGCACAGCTGTCTCTTCTGCACACCTGGATACTGTCTATATTATCAACAGGCACATTGCTTTCACAAACTCAAGATTTTCCACGAATGAAAATAAAGTGGGTGGAAACTACTGATTGCCTACTGCATACTCATTCTTTCTTTCTCTCTTAGTAACAGAATTACATTTTATTGGGACTGCAATATATTTAGCTAAAACAAATAAAAAATATTTTCCAGCCCCACATATGGATGCCATAGTTATGTGACACAGCTCTTACCAAGGGGGGAAAAAAATGAAACCAGGAAAATTCCCTACAAGAGGAGCAGAATTAGCTGACAGTGCCGCATCCTCTGGTAACGTGGGTACCATGCTGAGATGCTGGAGGTGGAACAGCCGTGTTGCAGCCACAAGTAGACCAGTAAGAAAGGCCAAGGGAAGAGCTGCCCGTTGGAACCTCCAGGAGGCAGACACTGAGTCAGAGTTAAAAGTGGGAGAGCTTTATTGGGAAGGTGAACATGAAAGGCAAGGTGGGAGTAGGGGTTGGGAGTAGGATTGAGCCACAAAAGCCTTCAGAGTAGGCAGTTACAAAAAGAAAGGGGGAAGAAGAAAATATTAAAAAGGAGGAGCCTTGACGATAATGCAAATCCGACAAAATTTCAGCAAACCCAATGTGAACCTGCAAGGTTGCCCATTAGAGGACGCCTGCATTGGGCACAAATGGCCATGCCGAAGTGTCCCCTGCCACGCTCCATCATTGCTTGGGAGCTTCCTGAAGAAGAGCATGGGCTTGGATCGAAAGCTGAGGCAGATCCTGAAGGCATGGATCAGGCCTGGATCCAGCAATCCTGAAGGCATGGATCCAGCAATCCCCCATCTCCAGCTTCTCATTGTGTGAGAAAAAATAAACCCCTAAGTTATTTAGTTCTCTGAGTTGGGGTTTCAGTTCTCTGTGCTTCTGTGAATTATGGACCAGGATTCTTTTCACTGGGTGAGTCCCTAGTTAATAGTAAATTAGGTGTCTGGGGAGATGCACTCATCGTTCCAGGCTATGAGAGCTCTCTTCAGTGATGGAACAGCACGGGCATAATGCTGTCACCAGGTTCCCAGAACTTAGTAGTGACAGCAACTTGAATAATAGCTTGCAAAAACAGAAATAACAGGCTGGATGAGGGTGTGCTTAGAGGGGCTGATGCATGGGTATTAGTGGAAAGTTTTGAGGTTTGTTTTTTTTTTTAGCTGTTCACATTAAAGACATTATAGTTTTCTTACTTCTGGGTTCTTAGCTGTATTGTCAGTGATGGAAATGCTAGATGTCTGACTTTCAGATAGCCTTAGGAAACACATTTTATTTGTTCTGGACTTCAAATCTCTTTTTACAAAATCAAGAGATTAGATTATGTATTGCTGGAATTATTTTTAACACAGGGAATTTAATGCACAGAATGAGTTACACAGGTGATAGAAAAGCTGAACGCCAAATGGGATGTTGCAGTAACCGAGACATTAGCAACAAACGGAAGCCAACACCACCTCTAGGCTGGAAAACAAAGAGAGAAGAGGGTGTTGCTGGAGCTCAGGAGCATCAATCATGGACAGAGGCCGGACTCATGGTGGGCCTGTGCCATGGCAGTTGGAGCCATGAGATAAATTCAGCTGCTGCCAGAGTCAGCCCATGGCAAAAAGGAAGGGGGAGAAGTACCCCGGCTTCTCTCTTCCCCCTTCCCCAAACCTCCCTTAATCTCTAACCAGTGCCTCATTGGCTATGCTCAGTGAGAAGCCAGCTAACATGGGAGTTTGGTAAACAGCAGCTTTCACAGGTCAACCCCTCCAGGAAAGAACACAGCAGGGGAAAACATGAAAAGCCAAGAGGTCCTGGCTCACCATCATTTATATTAGAGGCATCCACATTGTTTTCAGTAGCAGGTCATATGAAAATAAAAACACAAGCAAGAGGACCTCTTGAACCGATTATGGTCATAGCTAGAGAAGGTAGATGATTGGCATATAAATATGGAATTTTACTCAGATATAAGGCAAATACATACTGAGGCATTATTTATGGTCACAATCTTTTTAGCCATCAAATGGGTCTGGTATAATTTTAGCTGAATGAAATGGTTTAAAATTATATAATTAATAAAACTCATTTTCATGACATCTATAACACAAGTCCTGGAGGCAGCCACCTATACAAGAGATAGTTTGTATGTGCACTCTTGTTTGGTCATTTTATTAATTTAACCAAACGTTTCAGGCTGTGAGGCCCTGAAGTGTAGGTGTCTGTGTTGGTCTGAGAGCCTCTTTCTGTGTGCTGGCCAGGACTCCAGGACTCCAGCATCCCAGGACTCCTGGTTGCAACAGTCTCAGCTCTCCAGGAAAAGTAATGGCGCCTGCACCATACACTAAGGAAAGGCCCCCAGAGGTTCAAGGGAGGTGGTGTATCAGTCACACGGGGCATGTCAACATTTGTCAACCTCCACCAGGCCACAGAGCATTGACTCTTGGTTAGGAGATTCTTTAAGGCCAATTCTTACAATCATGCAATTGTTGAGAAGAACTTCCTTAAGCAATAAGTACTTATCCATCCCTAGTCCCTTTGGGGTTCTGGACTTCTAAAGTGAAATCTTTGGATGTCAAGTAGAGTGAGGCCAAAACTGAAATTCCTCTCCAACTCTGCCCATTATTGTGTTGTTTCCTCAAGAAGCCCGACTGGCACTGCACTGTCCGCTAACTGTGCTGAAAAGCAGACAGTTAAGCACAGCATTTCCATTTTGTGTGTGTACTTTTTATGTTCCCCAAAAAAGTATATGCATTAAAAATTATCCACATAAATGTGAACTTATGTATTTCTCTATATGTTCAAGGAAAGGGTATAATTTTATGAATAAAAAGCCCCTGTTCCCATCCTTCAGCTTCTGCCCCAAAAAGCTCCTCCTCTGCATCCAGAGTTCCAGCCTCAGGTGACACAGTAGCTGCGGCACCAGGAGGCCAATGAGCACCCGTTGGGGGGGGTCACAGACGAACAAAATGTTCTTCATGCCTTACAAAGTATACTCCCTTGAGCCCCATTGCACCCAACACAGGAATTCAGAAAGGAATAAATGCTGTTTGACCAATTGGCACGTTAAAAAGAGACATCCATGAAACTAGCTGAAAAAATTCATTTAAGATGGAATTTTTTTTTTCAAAGAAGGCATTTATTTAAGGCAGCATAACAGTCTATCTTGTTTACATTTAACATTTTCCTGGTTGGAAGGTTAAGGTTTTGGAGCAAGAATCATTGCCATTTATCTAGAAGCAACTGATTATATTTTAGTGAAGTCTACCCTCTCACAGGTATTTAAGGAGCCTGTTATAATGTCAAGCCCTGATCTTCTTCCTGAAGGGAGGCAAAAGACATAAGAATTAACTCTAAAAAATGGCACTGTGTCACGGAGGAACAGCCTCCCCATCTGCCCTCCGGGGAGTTAGAAAGACAGAAAATGCAGACAGTGCGTCTGGAAAGGACAAAGAGGCATCTGAGGACTCAGATTTCATGAAAAGTTCACTCTGCAGAAAAACAGGAAGCAGACTCTGCCGAACAGACTTCAGGTGGTTATTTCCCATGCAGCTGATTTCTCGGTCCTTATTCCCCTTCTCCTACCAACCTCATTCTCTTCCCTGCAGGATGTAGGTAATTAACAAGCACCTGTAGATGGAGGCTCTTGTAATCATCCCTAATGTCTTTTCCAATTGTCAAAGTTAACAAGAACCTGGGGTTTTCTAACCCAGTTCAACATATGGACACCCCAAACACACACACACAAAACTTATACTTAAGACTACTGGCGATGGCCTTTTCAGGGTTAAATGTGTTATCTTCAATCTTGTGCTCCTGTTTAAATAGCCAATTCTACAGAAAATTGTCCCTTTGGAGAAAGTGCTGTGATTTCCAGTTTAAGGGGGTAAGAGAGCACTTTAAAGGGAATTGACCTCAAAGAGAGCAAGATACCTTGGCACCCAAAAGTAAAGGCAGCAAGCCACCTTTCACAAAGACAGCTCTGGCGTGGCCACAGGAGAGAAAGCCTAGCGTTGAAAGAAAACGCGGGGAGGAAAAGAGGTCAGCATCAAAAAGCACCTAAGCACCCACCTTTATACTTTCCTACTTTATAGGAAAGTGAAATAACATGATTTCAGAGATGAAAGGAGAAACTTCAGATTGCCAGACCTAACTTTCCCAACCCAGGCTTAAATTTTTTTTCTACAATAGACGTTCTAAGCAATGGGGTCTCATTGGATTCACCTGGGGAGATTTAAAAACGCAATCTGATGTCTGGTCCCACATCAGATCAGTTATCGATACCTGAGGGAAAGCAGAAAGCACTGGGAAGTTTTAGAAACTCCCCAGAGGACTCCAGAGTGACAGGAGGGCCGAGATCCGCTGATCAGGCAGCCACATTAGGGACTTCTCCGGTGACAAGGAATTCACTACCTTCCATGAAACCTGTTCCTTTTTGAGATCATTCTGATTCTTTTAAAGGTTTTCCTTATGTTGAGCCTAAACCTGCCTTTCTATAGCTTCCATCAATTTTTTTCTGGCTCTCCCCAAGAAGTCTGCACAGCACATGCATCAAATTTGCGAATGATACAAACCTGGAGGAATTTTTTGATAGCCCAAGTGATGGGCTGAGGGCAAACTTGAGGCCACATTTAATAAGATCCAGCAGGTATCCACATTCTCTCTTTTACTTGGAGCTGAGAAAGAACTGCACCAGGAGAAGATAGGAGCGAAAGGGCTTAAGCAGCATGAGTTACATGACAGATTTCCGGCCCAGGGATGAAGTCTGGGTGAAGGGTGACTCCCCGTGAGTCATCAGGGCGATGTGGCTGTCGAAACCACTCAGGCTCTCCCAGGCTGCAATCACAGATGTGCCGTCTCCAGAAAGAGGGACGCCCCAGAGACGCACCTGGAATAGGGTACCCAGTAAGGTGACCACACTTTGAATGAAAGAAAAAAACAGAGGAGAATGAACCCAATAGTGAAAGAATTGAAGTGTTTCAAATAAAGAACTGTTAGGGGGAAAGCAGATAAAAAAGAAAACATAAATGGGGAAGAAGAAACTAGCATTTGAGTATAATCTCAGTGCCAGGTGTCCTGTATATTTTCATTCAGGTAATCAAGACAGCCTCTGAGGTTACCTAATTATCCAATGGGATGATGTGTGCATGGCCTCAAGGCATAAAACTAGGATGGGGGCAGACTTGAAGCTTAAAAGAGACTTCTGTATCTTCATCTTTTTTCTTTCTTGGCTCCATGGGAGAAGGCTAAGGCAATTATACTCCTCAGCTGGAGGGACTCAGTCATTAGTCCGCATAGGAGCCCTCTCTTATTTATTCACTAATTCCTTTGTTTTTTCACATGTATGTTTTTAAATGCTCGTGCCCCACTGGCATCTCCCTCCCTCTTCATAGGTAACTATATATATTCTATTATTTGCATATGTTCGTATAATATTTTGTAGGTATTCTGTAAATTTTATTTTCCTATACTTTGCCATTTTCCACTAGAGTTTGTACCCTTTTCTTGCTAAATTAGTTCTCTGTGTGTTCCAGATATTAGTCCCTTGTCAGCATTAGAAACTTTATTTACAGTGTACTAACATTCTAATCGCTGTAATAACATTGCCCAAGTGTAATCAAGATCAACTTTTTTTTTTCTTATGGATATTACATTTGAATTTTTATACAATAAATTGTTCCCCACATTAAGGTCACAAAGATATTCTCCTATATTTTCTTCTAACTAACTATACAGTTTTAACTTTCACATTTAATTCATCTGGAATCCACCTTTATATGTGGTGTTATGACAAAATCAAGCTTACTTTTTTTCCATTTAATGAGCCTATTTTTCCAGTAGCATTTACTACCCAATCCTTTCTTTCCCTGTTGACTTATGGTGCCACCATCCTATTAATATTATATTAATTTCCAATCAATATATGAGTCTTGTTTAGCCCTCAATTCTGTTTCATTGATCTATTTGGCTGTCCTTGCCAAGTATCACACTGTTTTTATTGCATGCTATGGCTCTGTAGTATGTCTTAATGTCTTCCAGAGCAAGTTACTCTGTTTACTTTCCTTTTTCAAGGTTGGCTTACTATGAAGACATTCTAGAGATCTGCTGTGCAATGTGGTGCTTATAGTTAACAATACTATACTATACACTTAAAAATTGATAAGAGGGTAGATCTCATGTGTTTACCACAATAAAAAAAAATTGGCTTACCATTTGTAGATTTTCATTATTCTGTATAAACTTTAGAGTGAAGGTTATCAGAGTCACCAAAAAATCCAACTGGAATTTTTACTGCAATCGAATTAAAGTTATTAATTCTGGAAGAATCACATCTGATATGGTTTGGATGTTTGGCCCCTCCGAATCTCATATTGAAATTTGATCCCTAGTGTAGGCGGTGGGGCCTGGTGGGGAGTGTCTGGGTCAGGAGGGTAAATCCGTCATAAATGGCTTGGTGCCCTTCAGCAATAATGAGTGAGTTCTCGATTTATTAGATCACAAGCGAGCTGGTTGTTTGAAAGAGCCTGGCACCACCTCCTGCCTCTCTTTGCTCCTTCTCTCGCTGTGTGACACACCTGCTTCCCTTTGCCTTCTGCCTTGATTGGAAGATCCCTGAGCCCCTCACCAGAAACAGATGTTGGCACCGTGCTCTTGTACAGCCTGCAGAACCGTGAGCCAAATACATCACTTTTCTTTATAAATTACCTCAGGCACTTCTTTATAGCAGCGCAAAACAAATGAGACAACATCCTTATTATATTAAGTCATTTCATCCAAGAATATGGAATGACTCTCCATTTACTCAGATTATCTACTATGCCCTTTGTTTACATTTTAAGCTTTTCTCCATAGAGAGCACATGTATTCTTGGATAATTTAATTTCTAGATTCAGTCTGTCTTGCAGGATTTCCCATACATGGACTCATAGAGAAATGACATCAGAGTAACAAAGAAGCCCCTGGTTCACATAAGATTTTTCCCAGCACATTAATGTCGTGTGGTACCTGGCAACAGCAGCTGTATGCAAAATAGCTAACCCAGCCGCCCATTCACCCCTCAGGTCAAGACCCTTTACTGTCTTGGTCCATCCTCCATCCGCTTCAAGTCCATGCTGTGTGGCACCTTCCTAGCACTTAGTGGCTAATCTATGCACTTAAGATGTGAAGTCCCTGTTTCTTCCCAGTCAATTGATGTTCACCTTCCCAGTTTAGCAGCTCAATCTGATGATGGTCTCAGGAAACACCCCCAGGGAGGCAGATTTCAACTCAGTCTAAGGAAGGAATTTCTGACCCAGTTGTCTTAGGAGAGAGCCAGTCCCAAGTAGTTGTGACCCAGAGAAGAGAGCCTTCACTCAGCCTGGTCAGAGAGAAGTGAAGCCCGAAGTGTCCCAGGAAATTGAAATGATGATTTCTGCAGTCACTTCTAACTCTAACATTTGGTGATTCCCAGGCTCACCTGCAGAGGTGCCCTCCTCTTCTCTGTCCCTCAGTTTCCTCTAATCAGGAGATCCTGGGTGATATTCAGTCTCCACCCACCACCCTCAGCCTGATGCCCATAAGATATAGATGCACGTGGAGCACATGGAGCTCTCCTCTGTCGGGCAATGGACAGTGAAAGGGGAGAAGGGAAGGACCTGGCACTTGTGGCACAGCTGTGGGCCCAGTAAGCATCATCTGGCTCCAAGGTCCAGCTGGCATTGAGGGAGCCATACATCTTGGCAGAGGAGAGCACCCACATACACATAGGAAATTGTATCTTATTTATTACTCTAGATCTGTAAAATGATCTAGAGTTTGATCAAGCAGTTTGTATTCTCTTCTGTTTTCTGGCATGTCTGAGTGAGAAATCAACTGTTCCCTGAAAGCTCGATAGAATTTACTATAAAACAATTTGAGCCTGGGGTTCAAGGAAGGGGAAGTTATTAAATATCATTCCGATTTATTTAATATTTAACGTTTTATTAGTTTTCTGTTTTTGTGTTAGAAAATCAGGCATGTAAGTGAGGGGATATTTAGTCGTGAAATATCCAGAACTAGCCTCTACAGATTTCCAAAGCTGCATAGTTCTATGATAATTTGTCCGGGCTTGCTGCAGTGTGGTGCCACCTAGTGGTAATTGTCCACTCCGGTTTAATTATAGATTAAATAGCCATGCTGGACAAAACTTGCAGGTCACTGGCTGGAAGTTCTCATTTAGTTGGTGTCCATTCCATTGATCAATGCTGCACATTTGGACTGAAGAAATTCCTTCTCCCTTTGCAGCTTCTCCAGAGATCATCTGCTGTCACCCCCACCCCAGCCATACCCCCCCATCAAAGATAAGAACTTGAGCCACCTGCCATTTGAGAACAGGGACAGGATATATCATTGATCCCAATATATCAAGTTCATATTATTGTGGAATGTTATAGTATCTTTTATTATACTTTTATATTCCTGTTGTATCAGTATTTATTTAGCCATTCTCTTTCTATATCATATTTAATTTTATCTTTTTTCTTCATCACTTGTTAGAAGTTTGTCTACCTTATTTACCTAGTCAAAAAAAACAGCTTTTGGTTTTGTTAATCTTTTTAATTTTTATTTAGATATAAATGTTTTGAGATGTAATTCATATTCCATAAAACTCACCATTTTCAAGTGCGCAATTCAGTGGGTTTTAGTACATTCGTAAGATTGTGCAACTATTACCACTAATTCCATAACATTTTCAACACCCCAAAAAAAGACCCTACGTCCATTGGTCATTACTTCCCATTCCTTTTTTTTCTGCTAGGCCCTGGCAATCACTAATCTGCTTTCTCTATATATAAATGTTCCTATTCTAGAAGTTCACATAAATGGAATCATACAATATGTGGCCTTTTATGTCTGGCTTCTTTCACCTAGTATAATGTTTTCAAGATTTATCCATATTGTAGTGTATGTCAGTGCTTCTTCCTCTTAAAATATTCATTGCATGCACATACCATGTTTTGTTCATCAGTTGATAGGCATTTGGGTATTTCCCCCTTTGGGGCTATTATGAATAGTGTTGCTAAGAATATGCATGTATAACATTTTGTGTGGACATATGTTCCTAGCTTTCTTGAGTATATACCTAGGAGTCAAATGGCTGGGTTTCATGGAAAATCGATACTTAACTTTCTGAGGAACTACCAAACTTTTCCACAATGGCTGCATCATTTTACATTCCTACCAGCACAGTGTATAAGGGTTACAATTTTTATACCTCCTAGTGGGTGTGAAGTGGTATTTCATTGTGGTTTTCATTTGTATTTCCCTAATGACTAGTGATATTGAGCATATTTGCACATGCTTGTTGACATTTGTATATCTTTTTTGGAGAAATGTCTATTCCAATTTTTTGTCTATTTTTTTGTTTCATTTGACATTTTATTGTTGAGTTGTGTGATTTATTTATATATATTTATATATTGTGAAAGTTATTTTTATATATATTCTTAATACTTTTAGACTTTTATGAGATACAGGATTTGCAAATATTTTCTCTCATTTTCTGTTTTTTTTTTTTACATTCTTGACAGTGTCTCTTGAAGCACAATTTTTTTTAAATTTTAATGCAATTTATTTTTTACTTGGTTGCTTGTCCTTTAGGTGTAACATCTAAGAAACCATTGCCTAATCTCAGGTTACAATGATTTATGCCTATGTTTACTTTTAAGTAATTTATGGTGTTAGCTCTTACATTTAGGTCTTTATTTCATTTTGTTTTAATTTTTGTATATGGTCTGAAATAGGGGTCCAACTTCATTGTTTTGTATGTGGATAACCATTTGTTTCAGAATCATTTATTGAAGAGACTATTCTTTCTTTATTTATTGTACTTGGTATCCTTGCCAAAAATAAATTGGGTATATGGACTTATTTCTGAACTCTCAATTCTATTTCATTAATCTATTTATCTGTCCTTATGCCAGTGTTTTGAATTCTGTAGCTTTGTAGTAAATTATGAAATCAGGAAGTGTGAGTCCTCCCATTTATTTTTTTTCCAGATTTTTTTGGTTATTCCAGTTCACTTGAATTTTCATATGTATTTTAGGATCACTTGTCCATTTCTACAAAAATGGCAGCTGGGATTTTGATAGAGATTGCATTGAATCTGTAGATCAATTTGAGGAATATTGCCATCTTAATAACATTAAGTCTTCCAATACTTGAACACAGATCTCTTTTCATTTACTTAGGTCTTCTTTAATTTTTTTAATGATGTTTTATAGTTTTCACTGTACAAAGCTTGAAGTTGTTTAAATTTATGCCTAAGTATTTTATTATTTTTGATGATACTTTAAATGGATTTTTCCATTTATTATGAAATTATTATTTTGGATATATATAGTGGTACATATTTTGGCGGTACATGTGATATTTTGATACCTGTATAAAATGTGTAATGATCAATGGAATTGTTTTCTTAATTTCATTTTTGGTTTACTCATTGCTACTGAATTGACACAATTGATTTTTGTATACTGATCTTGTATCCTGCAACCTTGCTAAATTCATTTATTAACACCAATAGTTTTTTGGGTATTTCATGGATTTTTTCATTA
>CAUYRT010004786.1:0-12261 GCA_963574885.1 Lepilemur ruficaudatus | reverse complement strand
GGCCGGGCGCAGTGGCTCACGCCTGTAATCCTAGCACTCTGGGAGGCCGAGGCGGGTGGATTGCTCAAGGTCAGGAGTTCGAAACCAGCCTGAGCAAGAGCGAGACCCCGTCTCTACTATAAATAGAAAGAAATTAATTGGCCAACTAAAAATATAGAAAAAAAATTAGCCGGGCATGGTGGCGCATGCCTGTAGTCCCAGCTACTCGGGAGGCTGAGGCAGGAGGATAGCTTGAGCCCAGGAGTTTGAGGTTGCTGTGAGCTAGGCTGATGCCATGGCACTCTAGCCCGGGCAACAAAGTGAGACTCTGTCTCAAAAAAAAAAAAAAAAAAAAAAAAGAAAGTGATTGGACTTAGAACCTGAGTTTACGTGTCGGCTCCGATACTTGTGAACTGCACCTTCACTAAGGTGCTTAACCTCTGAGCCTCGTCAGCCACCAGAGACTTGGTGCTGATAACTTGCCGCATGAGAGCAACACAGCTGCCTCACAGGTTTCTTGCAAGGACTGAAGGGCGGGGCGTATGTGATGTTCCTGGCACAAAGTAGTGCTCACGGTCATCAATACCAGCATTTTAAGAGTTAAGTGGCTGAGAGTGAGGGCTTTACAGTCACACCTTGGCTCCAGTCTCAGTTCCGCCACTGTCTTGCCGTGTGATCCACTGAGCCTGGCACCTTGTGGGTGATGGATAAATTTTTAAATCACTTCTCTAAAAGGACATGCAAAAAAGATATTCACATCTGTTTAGGAGGAAGAGAAATAAATTTGAGAGGAACAATTCTATGATTGAGGCTGAAGTTTTGCTTTGGGTTTCTGGGCAACCATGGCAATAGAGAGAAACAAAAGTTTGCATAATTATCATCCTAAGTTGTGATTAGTCACTGAGACCTGTCCTTTCCAACACAGTAACTAGTAGCCACATGTGGCCATTGAGCATTTGAAATGTGACTCATTGGAATTGAGCTGTGCTGTAAGAGTAAGACACTCTGGATTTTGAAGACTTAGTATGAAAAAGTAAAATGTCTCCTTAATAAGGTTTTATATTGCTTACATATTAAAATGGTGGAATGTTGATTATTTAGATTATTATTAAAATTAATGTCATCTGTTTCCTTTGACCTTTGTAGTATGGCTACTAGAAAACTAAAAATTTCACTTCTGGCTCTCATGATACCTCTTTTGGACAACACTAAACTTTTCTTTATTCTAACTATCTAAGTGGAATTTAATTATCTAGACTTTTATGTTAACATAAAATATAATTATAAATGTCATTTTGTAATTATATATTATAATATCAACATATTATAAATGTTTAATATAATAAAACGTATTATATTAATATATTATAAATATGTACTATTATTAATAAAACATAAATATAAAATAGAATGTTGTATATTATTATGAACTTCATGTTTTTTATAAAAGAGTCTTTGGACTCAAATGGATAATATCCTCACCGACAATTTTAAGGAAAATTTGGTAAGTATCTTGATGAGGGAGAAGTGATAATAGTAATACCAACCATTTGTTGAATGCTTAATTATTGCCAGGCACAGTCCTAGTTTCTCTACATATATCAGTTCATAAGCAGTGCAGTGGACTGAATGTTTGTTATTCCAAAATTCGAATGTTAAAACCTCATCACCAAGGTGCTGGTATGAAGAGGTGGGGCCTTTGGAAGGTAGTTAGACGAATGGGCTTAGTGCCCTCACACAAGAGACGCAGAGAGCTGCCTCACCCTTTCTAGCACGTGAGGACCCAGCACAGAGGCGCCAAGGCACTGGCCGTTCACTGAGACACGGCCCTCACCAGGTACCGAATCTGCCAGTGCCTCTGTCTTTAACTTCCCAGCCTCCAGAATTAAAGATCTGTTGTTTATAAACCTCCAGTTTACTGTATTTTGTTATAGCAGCCTGCATCGACTAAGACAAGTGGCAAGATTATTCTTACATTAAGCCAGAAACCCTTAGTAACTGGCATGAGATGTAAATATATCTGCCCTCTCTGCGTGCCTCTGGTGTCATTCACAGCATCATGAAGGAGTGGGGCAGCAAACAGTGCTCAGTAAATAAGTGCTGCTCAATAGGATGCCGCCCCGGTCTGGGTGTTACTTAGCCAAGCAAGAGGATATTTGAAAGTCTGTGACATTTGGGAATATAGCGTCACCTGAAATTTTGCTGTGGCTTGCAGTCTGCGGAAGAGCATCGCGAGAGAGCACTGCCCGAGAGTCGCAGGGAGTCTGTGCGGGTCCCCCTCGGGCTCACCTGTGCTGAGCCTCCCTGTGTCGAGGTAAATGGAGTCAGGAAAACCTGTGGGTAAAAAGCATCTCTGAATTTTTTTTAAATGCTCAAGTACTTGGAAGAGAGGTGTTACAGCTTGTTTTGAATCCAAGTCCATAAAAAAGTTTCAAAAAACAAATGGTCTTTCTAAGAGGTAAAAGTGTAAAAAGACAGCAAATGACTCTGGTCCTCAGCCCCAACCCTCTACCCTCAGCTGAGACCAGGAGAAAGAAACTGTGGAATTAGGCATTTTGAAGTTTAACTGCAAGCCAAAAATATAAAGATGGGTCCTGCTCTGAGTGTGAGTTGCAAGAAGAGCCAAGAAAACACTGCTTGGAGTGTAGGTTGCACCACCTACAGAGAGGGACGGGAGAGGGGAGGGAGTCATTCCAAAGAGAGTTACCGGGATGGTGACGGCTTTGGAAAGGAGGTCTAATGAGCAAACAATACAGTTCACATCATTTTTCTGAGGAAAATAGAGGAGGTTAGTAGTGATTTGAAATATATGGATGTCATTGTAAAGAGCACTAGCATACAGTAGGATTCCATCACTACCAATCCTGGACAGAATGAGTGTTCTTAAGTGGCCTTAAATGTGGACTTAGGTTTAAAGGGAAAAGAGTTCCCTTGCAGTCTGAGTTGTAAACCCTTGGCCCGGGCTAGCTGGGGGAAGGTGGAGATTGTTCTTTCTGGAAGTCATGCCACAGGCTAAGCGATCAGCTACCTGTGCTGGTTTGGAGGTGTTCAGGTTAGAGGAGACTGTGTCCTTGGGCATGCTCACTGGGGAGCAGCGTATTACACATAGCTGTCTTCCCTAAAAATAGTGACCTGCCCAAGGCATCTGGACAACAGCTTTCTTGAATTCAGGATACTTCATCCGTGTCTTATTCATTCTCAGAACACGTGGTGAGGTGGAAAGGTGCGGTTGCTGTTCCTTTTACAGGATTGAGTTTGAGAAAGCGAGACACAGAGGTTGAGAGACTGGCTCCTACTTGCCTAGATGGACCCAGGATTACAAAGAAAACCCTTCCCGTTAAATCTAAAGCTTTTCCTCAATGCTGGGAGACAATTTCAGAAAAAAAGAGTTCTGAATGTTAAGCATTCTGAATTGTAGCAATTATAGTCCAGCCCCAAACTCCTTGCACTTCACTAGCACAAAATGCCTGTAACTGAGGCAGCGTGGCCACTTTCTACAAGGCCACTTTTCAGAAGCTGAGGAAGGCACAAAAATGCTCCTGCTGGATCCCAGAGGAACCTCAACACCTTGACGTGCATCAGGATGCAAATTCTTCTGATCGCTGCAAGATCCTGCAGTTACAATGCTGGCGTGGTTTATTTATTTCAACAAACTACAATTTTCATTCCGGTACAAACATCTCAGTAAAACCACCGATGCTTAGAACCTAAAACTACGAGTAACTGAAGCAATTACTACTCCGATCTTGGTGGGGGTTTTTTTGTTTGTTTATTTGTTTTGTTTTGTTTTGTGAGACAGTCTCTCACTCTGTTGCCCAGGCTAGCGTGCCGTGGCATCAGCCTAGCTCACAGCAACCTCAGACTCCTGGGCTCAAGCGATCCTCCTGCCTCAGCCTCCTGTGTAGCTGGGACTACAGGCCTGTGCCATCATGCCCGGCTAATTTTTGTATCTTTTGTAGAGATGGGGTCTCACTGTTGCTCAGGCTGGTCTCAAACTCCTGGGTTCAAGTGATCATCCTGCCTTGGTCTTCTAAAGTGCTAGGATTACAGGCATGAGCCACCTCGCCTACCCTGTTTTTAACAGCTTCATATGTGGAAGTGAGGTAACAAGTAGAAACTCAATTCCAGAAGACAGGAAGGACTGCTACCTCCATGACAATGACTCACTTTGATCCATAAATGTAGAAGTGGCTCTTAGGCACGTTAGATTGAGATAAAAGTTGTTTTTTTAAAAAATATTTCTGTCGACTTGGGAGGCTGAGGAGGAGGATAGCTGTGGCCAGGAGTTTAAGACCAGCCTGGGCAATATTACAAGACCCATCTCTACAAAAAATAAAACTTAGCTAGTCATAGTGACATGTGACTGTAGTCCCAGCTACTTGGGAGGCTGAGGCAGGAGGGTTGCTGAGCCCAGGAGTTCTAGGTGGCAGTGAGCTACGAAGGTGCCACTGTACTCCAGCCTGGGCGACAAGGAGAGACCCTGTCTCAAAAAAAACCCATTATGTCGAGTTAAGGAAAATACAGTTAACATCAGAGCATAAAAAAATAGCAATTTAAGATAAGCATAAGAGATCTTTGGATTCATGCTGATTATATTTATTGAAAGGTTCAGAGGAGAGTAACAGCAATTTCAAAAAGGTCCCTGTGTCCCCTCCTGCATTGTCCCACTGGATAGTCTGGGGCACCGGGAATTGGTCATTCCTGTTTATTTATTTGTGCCACGCTATCGCCTTTGATTCCTTCCAGTTCATTCTGGTCTCCCAGCTGCCCCTGCTCTGCTCTGGGATGCCATGGGGCTAAATAGTTGCTCACGGGTCTGGTGGGCTGAGCCCTGGGCTTTATTATTGACTATTTAGTGAGCCTTTTCCAGGTGCTAGCTGTTGACGAGAATGCAAAAGAGATGGGAGTCTTTGCTCCCCCAAAGTGTTCAGTCTGGCTGGGGGAACAAATGTAGCACACACAAGACAATCAAGTCAAGCGGAGCTATGCACAAGGAAGTGGCCAAGCTGGCCAGAAAAGCCAGTGCTGGGGAAGAGAGGGGTTGCCTGAGAGGCTGAGGACCTCTTCACAGAAGAGGTAGGACAGGAGGAGTGGGATCCAGGAGGACGGGGGTTTGGCTGGGGAGATAGCAGAGCCGACACTTACCGTCTGCCCTTGTCACTGAAATGTCGCGCATGCCTGTCTTATCTCCCGACTGGCTTGCACACTCCCTGGGGAAGTGACCTTTCCCTCAGTAGCCCACACAGAGCCATGCATACAGTAGGTGAAAAATAAACACCTGTGAAATGTGGTTGTCCTGAAAGTATTCAGAAATAGGAGATTAATTTGTAATTGTTGAAATTGTTAATGTCAATAATGAGACAACTTTTAAAAATCATTGTTATTCTCTTCTGGGCATCTCAGTGAATGTACTCATGATACAGCCAGAGATTTCTAACAGTTGTGTTAAATTGGTAGTTGTTGCATGCTCTGATGTTAACAATGTTCTTTCTAAACTCAACATGGATACTTTATAAAAACCAACTTTTATCCCACTCTAAAGTGCACTTAAGAGCCACTTCTACAAAGGAGGGAGGGTGATTTGCAAGCCACAGCCTAGACTAGAGGAACTGGCTTTTAATAATTAGGAGATGAGATCATTGCATTTGGAAGCCTGATAGCGATGGGAAGCCGACTCTGGACCCCAGATGTGAGGAGTGCCGCAGCGGGGATTTGTGTGAGTGTCGTAGTGTGCACGGGGGCAGAGGAGCAGGCGGGTGACAGGACTCCTGTCCCATCTGCCCTATTGGACCCAGGAACTAGGAGAGAAACGCAGGAAGGAGACTAAGGCAAAGGGAAAGGCTACATCTGGAGGGCAAGAGGTGTCTTCCCACTAGTGCGCTATTCCTTTTTCTTTTTTCTTTTTACATTAACCAGCAACACACTTTATATTGATAAGCCCCTTAGTTCCTTGTTCTCCAAAGAGGAAATGGGAGCAAACCCAGAACCCACATAAAGGAAGCAGAACACTCTCCCACACATCTGCCCTTGTGTGGCGAGGCGTGTGGCCGTTCATAAACAAGCCATGGTGATGACCTATAACAGAAGCCTCCGACCTGGCAGGCAGCAGGGGACACGAAGGAGTTTGGCCTGAAATACTCCGACGTGTTGCCGCCTCACTCTCACGCAGTTCCTGAGCACCAGCAGAACGGGACCTGGGAATACCCTTATTGGGCACCTGGTCTGAATGAATCGCACCGGAGGCTGCAGCTGAGGGAGATTTTTAGTGTCCAGCCTTGAGTTCTCAGCGTTTGCAGACGTGGACGGGCTGAAACCCTCTGGCGAGGAGGCACTGGCATGTCGCCGAGGCAGACAGCTCGCTCTGCGCTGCTACTAGGGAACCACAGCAGCTCTGAAATGCATCCTAATCTGCCCTCTCATTGTGACAGTTTCTATTGTCCTGAGGATCTACAATCAAGACTCTAAACTGAGAAGAGTAACTTCAGGCTGTCCGGGAGCCGCTGGGGACTCACATGCAAAATGCAGATTGACATTTGAAACCCTTCACTCTCTGCCCCCACCGGTCTTTCCACACCTGTCACCCGGCTCATCTGAGTGGTCTCTGTCCCCAAATCCTGAAAGCACCTTCGCTTCTGTCCTTCCCTCTCCCTCACCTGCTATGACTTGAATGATTGTCCCCTCCCAATCTGTTGAAATTTAATTGCTATTGCGATGGTATTGAAGGTGTTACTTTTAAGAAGTGTTTAGGTCACGAAGGCTTCACCCTCCTGTTATGGCAGAATGGGTTCTTTATCACGGGACAGGGTCGTTATCACAGGAGGGCATCCGCCCCCTCTGGCTCTCTGGCTGCCTCTCTTCCTGCCAGTCCTCCAGGGATGCCTTCTGCCAGGTTGTGATGCAGCACCATGGCCCTTGCCATGTGACCTTAGAAGTCCTGTGACCTTGGACTTCCGCCTCCAGAACTGTGAGCCAATAAATTTCTATTCATTATAAATTTCCCAATCTGTGGTATTCCATTATAGTAGCACACGGCAGACATCCCATTTGTGACATCCCTAGTGACATCCCATTTGTCTCTCAAACGCCCCCTTGTGCCGAAGCCACCTGATCAGCCTCCCCCAGAGAGAGGCTTCCTTCTCCTCTTCTCCCAGAAAGGCCTACAGATGCTGCTTTAGAACAATCACGTGTGGTAAAATGGATAATCTGGCAATTCCAGCTCAACAATCCACTGCCTGATACAATTTATTAAACTCACTTTGCTGCAGCAGGTACAGAACTAGACAGCGGGAGCAAAGATGCAAAGAAAGCCGAAGTGCTAACAGGACAAGAGGGCTCTGGTGTGTGCACTGATGTACAGTATTTCTAATGTACCTAAAATACATTATTATGTAATATTCATACAATACGTTTAGATCTCATGTTTATAGATAATCATTCACTTTAGTATAGAAATGTATTATATATGTGTAATAAATACATAAACATACAGTATATTTTATAATATTTATATAGTACTTAGAAATGTATTACTTATATTTATTTCTAGATATAACCTGAGACATTTACTTAAAATATAGATGCCTGGGTCCTACTCCAGGGGTTCTGATTCACTTATTTGTAGATGGCGCCAAGTGATCTGTGTTTTCATATGGGGCTACTGAGGCAACTGGTCCAAAGACCTGCTCAGAGAAACACAAACCCAGGACATGCTGGCACTGCCCCTTGTCCCACTCCTTCCTGCTTTCTTCGTATTTGGTCCTCTCCCCGTGCTGGGCTCAACCAGATCCCTGTGACGGTTAATTTTCTGTCACCTTGGCTGGGCCATGGTGCTCAGATACGTGATTAAGCATCATGACGTGTGTTTCTGTGACAGTGTTTTGGCTGAGACGGACATTAAAATCAGTGGACTTGGAGAAAAATAGATTTCCCTCCATAATGTGAGTTGGCCTCATCCAACTAGATGAAGACCTGAATAGAACAAAAGACTGACTTCCCCTGAGCAACAGTGAATTCTGTCAGGAAAATGCCTTTGGGCATGAACTGTGACGTCAGCTCTTCCTTGGTCTTCAGCCTGCTGGCCTAGCCTACGGATTTTGGGCTTGCCAGCCTCCATGGTCATGTGTGCCAATTCCTGACTATAAATCGCTCTCTGTAATATATACATACAGATAAGCAATACATGCTCTTGGTTCTGCTTCCCTGGGGGACCCTGACCAATGTGCCCCTGAGAATTTGAACTCAGATCCTCACTGCAAAGCACACGCAGTGAAACCCACACCCGTGTGGGAGGAGCCTGACTCCCTCAGAACCACCCAGGGAGCCCTTGATAACACAGGTTCCTAGTCTGCAGCCCCAGTCTCTGACCCAACAGGGTTTGAGTCAGCCCGAAATCTATAATTACAGGATATTTGGCTATTTTTTAGTTTGTGACTCTGAATCATTTCAAAATGCAAGTTACTCTAGTATAGAGCTCTGTGAAAAGCACAATAAAGAAAAACCAATCCTTCTGGGAAGGAGTTTGCAATTTGAGTAAGAACGTCTATTTTGGAGTATTTTGGAGTAACAGTACCACAATTGTACTGGGTTGAATAGTGTCACCCTAAAATGCACATCTCTCCTGGAACCTCAGCATGTGATTATATTTGGAAATAGGGTTGTTGCGGATGTAACTAGTTAAGACGAGATCATACTGGAGTAGGGAGGGCCACTAATTCAGAATGACTGGTGTCCTTATAAGAAGAGGAAAAGAGTCACAGAGACAGACACAGAAGATGGCCATGTTATGACAGAGGCAGAGATTGGAGTGCGGCAGCTGCAAGCCAGGGAGTGTCCAGGATTGCCAGCCACCACCAGAACCTGGGAGAGAGGCATCCAGTGGATCCTCTCTCAGAGCCCCTAAGAAGGAACCAGACTTTCTCACACCTTGATTTTAAACTTTAGGCTTCAGAACTAGGAGAGAATAAATTTCTGTTGTATTAAGCCAGCCAGTTTGTGGCACTTTATTATGGCATCCCCGGAGAACTAATATACCCACTTACTGTAAACAGCTAGAAAATCGGACAAAATACATAAAACAACTGTTTTCAGACATCGGACAACTGGCAGAACAGGTCTGTGATCCTCGAAAGAAGGCAAACGAATGTGGTGGGACAGCACCCAAAGGGACAGCATCACCATCAAGGTGAAATGTGGAAAGTTCTGTATTTGTGGTGCCTCAGTCCCTACTGGATGGAACTTTCCATGATGGGCAGTGGCTGGTTATCTAGACCTCTAGATTCCCAACTGTAGCCTGCACGATGTTGTTCAGATTAGGCCCTGGCCTAAGTAAATAATTGAGGAATACTCTTAGACTGTGTTTCCTAAGCTGACCTTGTCTTTGAAGGCTTGGGTCTGTAACAGTGGTTCTCATTCCTCACTGGACATTACAATGAGCAGGAGAATGTTTTTAATCTACGGATGCTGGAGCTCCACATCACAGCGATGAAATGCAAATCCAGGAGAGAGGTGGGATCCAAAACTTTTTATGTTTCTTAAAACCTCCCCAGGTGATTCTATCATGCAGCCAAAGAAGAGGCTCATTGATCTTAATTTTACTTTTCAAACCAGTCACCAAGCCTCTTTTAATATTCTGGCTAAAACCTAACAAAAACAGATTTTTTTCCCATGTAAGCATCTTATACGTTACCCCTCTAATATTATGTAAGTGCATTCTTACGTGAATTCACCCAAACAGCTAGACGTTTTGTTTCATGGGTCATTGTCATGTTAGTGTCCTCCCACCGACTCTGGCCACAACCCAGCTTCTTGGTGTCGCATAGTGATTTTCTGGAGTGGCTATGTGTCCTCCCATCGACTTGGTGAAACCCAGGTAGATTGGTTTCCCAGGGCTGCTATCACAAAGTACCACAGGCTAGGTGGCTTAAAACAACAGAAAGTCATGCTCTCACAGTTCTGGAGATAAGAAATCCAAAATCAAGATGTCAGCAGGGCCTTGTTCTCTTTGAAATCTCTAGATGAGGACCCTTCCTGGTCTCTTTCTAGCTTCTGGTGTTTGTTGGCAATCCTCAGTTTTCCTTGGCTTCTGCCATGTCAGGACAGATTTGTTCTGTGCAAGCAGCGTTCAACGTGCCATCTTTGCTCAGCTCTTACTAGACAGTGAAGCTGCTGGTTCCTTGACCTTGGACTTCCCAGCCTCCAGAACTATGAGCAATAAATTTATGCTGTATATAAATTACCCAGTCTCAGGCATTTTGTTATAGCAGCACAAACAGACTAAGACAGATTTATATCTTCTTGAGGGATAGAATGCATCCCACAACACCAGGATTCCCACATACTTGCTGATTTCACCTGGTGGTGAGGCTTAGTTATCTTTGCTTGAATTTAACACCTCCATCTTTTCTCTTGGTCATCCCCTTTAAGCAGAGGCTTTTCACCTACCCAAGCAGAGTTCTATATCCTTGCTATGCAAACTGCACTCAAGCCTCTTGCAGCATCTACATCACTTGGGAGCTGGTTAGAAATGCAGACTCTCTGGGCCCACCCTATGCCTAATGAATTGGGAATCTGCCAGGTGATCCATGTACACTTCCAATTTTGAAAAGGAGTGGTCTAAATCAGCAGTCTCCAACATTTTTGGCACCAAGGACTGGTTTCATGGAAGACAATTTTTCCATGGATGGGGGTCAGGGGGTTGGGGGGTTGCAGAGCTTAGGCAGTGACACGCAGCCCAGTTCCTAACAGGCCATGGACCATACAGGGCTGTGACCTGGAGGTTGGGGACTGTGGGTCTAAATAACAAAAAAGACTCACCTTCCTTTTATACTGGTTAATGATCCCCGTTGTTGTAAACATATAACACCATTTGTTTAGATGGGAAAATTAAGCATTAAATATTCTTTTCTTAAATATCCTCCAATTACATTTTGAAATGAATTTAAGGTGAAAATGTTCTGAAGTTATGATTTCAAATTCTCTTAGTTTAATCAACACTACTTTAGTTAAATCTGAATTAACTATTATAAGAAAAATCTTCCAATAAAATTATCTCCAGCCTATATACTACCCAAGCCTGGAAGGAGTAGGGGAAGGAGATGATTAATATAGGGGAAAAAAAAGATTTTTTGTTGTCATTTGGGGGGGAGAACAACAAAACAGTTGTTTTCAAACGTCAAATAGATTTATGTCTTGTGGATCTAGACAGACCACTAGAGAGACATAATGGGGAGGCAGATCTGGGATTGTTACAAACATTAATATCCTAAGAATAAGATTTGACAAAATACAGAATAACCTTCCTTATGAAACTGGGCAATTCAAGCCTTGGAGACTAGTGATTGATGAAAGGGAAAAGTCTTGCTTTGATGAGGGTAAATTAGACAGCTTCTCAGGGTGTTTCCAATTCAGAACTACTTGGAGGGCTGGGTGCGGTGGCTCACGCCTGTAATCCTAGCACTCTGGGAGGCTAAGGCGGGCGGATCGCTCAAGGTCAGGAGTTCGAAACCAGCCTGAGCAAGAGCGAGACTCCCGTCTCTACTATAAATACAAAGAAATTAATTGGCCAACTAAAGATATATATAGAAAAAATGAGCAGGGCTTGGTGGTGCATGCCTGTAGTCCCAGCTACTCGGGAGGCTGAGGCAGAAGGATTGCTTGAGCCCAGGTGTGTGAGGTTGCTGTGAGCTAGGCTGACGCCACGGCACTCACTGTAGCCCAGGCAACAGAGTGAGACTCTGTCTCAAAGAAAAAAAAAAAAAAAAAAATGCTACTTGGAAAGTGTAAAATTAAGACGGGTGAGTCTTTGAGTTGATGAAAATTATTTCTGGCCTTTGTTTGGCTCAAAATATTTCTGATGTGCATCAGAGCCATATTGTGACAAACATCTGTTTTAAACCTCATTGTAATGTTTATCCATGACTATTTTCTCTTACTTTGATCAGAATAATGTTAGAAGCCTTTTATTTGTTGATGTGTGAGTACATATACTTAAGTAGCCAGTAGGACTGTAACAATTCTCTACTGTCAGTATAAGAACCTAGGTTATTTCTGTTCTTAGTAATATTTTTGTGACTAAGAGCTTCACATATTGTGGAGTTAACATTGATCTTACTCCTTATACTGAATGTCTATTTTTTAAATACAGGTTTTCTTCCTTACTGTGTCCACCTTGGTTGTTTATGACTCTATAGAATAACTGCTGTACTTAAAAAAAAAAAAAAACAACATGTCTTAGGATGCTTCTTATAGTCTACTATTATATCACAGTAATTTGTACCTGGGCTT
>CAUYRT010004785.1:0-16845 GCA_963574885.1 Lepilemur ruficaudatus | reverse complement strand
GGTAGGGGAATGTTTTTGCTGATAGAGATATTTTTTCACTGTAGTTGCATGTAAGGAAATGAATATTTTCAACACTGAGTGTCTCATTACATAGTGTCACAAGAGAGTGTCAGAAAACTTCAGATAAGAGAAACACTTTCTTTCTGACTTCCATGTAATACATTAAATTCTCAGCAACAAAATATTATATTAGTCTGTTTGATATGAAACATTAGAATTATTGCTCATTTTCAGTAAGTGCTCTTTTCCTTATGTCTGATCTGAAATGTATGACCTTAAATACTATCTGGGGAGAAAGGTGACTTTATGATGTCTATCTTTACTTAATACCAATTTTGTTTAGTGACCTCCTGATATATTCAACTATTGCAATTCTAATATTTTACCTAAACTTATGATTAAACTGAATAAATTAATAACTTTAAAATTGCCCCATTTTTATTTTAACCAGGTAATAGTTTTTGTTCTTATTGGTCTTACTGTTGTAAAGAATAATGTTACAAATGGAAATTAATAGATTCTTTTTAAAAGTCTTTGAACACTCTTCGAGTCATTGTATCCTTGGAAAAGCAGAGCAAAAATCCAGTGTGTGCCACACAGACATTCTAGGGAATTAATGTGATCTCCATTTTACATGTGTGTTTTTAAAGATTACTTAAAGGGAGTAGAAACTTACTGAAATTTAATAACTGACTAATATTTAATGAGTATCTGTGCTTTCCCATACACTTTGCTAGGCTATTACATGACATATTTAATCACCAAAGCAACCCCAAGATGGTTGTTTTATTGCTGCTGTTAAGTTAGTAAATAGGGAGTAGGGGAAGATGGCTGCCTAGACAGAGACATCAGTGACCAGATTGTCCTAGAACGAAGGAAAAGTTTCAGGTGAAAAAAACAAAACGAACAAACAATAAAAACTCAGGTGTAATTTTTAGGGAAAGGTGCCCGAACCCACCAAGGATGATTCCATGGGAGGAAATTGTGGAGCAGAACAAAAGGAAATGAGATGTCAGCAGAGATCAACTCTAGAGAAGTGTGCAGCTGGGTGGAAGGGGCAGGTGGAGGTTTCCTGTCTTCTTCCCTCACACCTCTGATAGTCTGCAGGCTCCTGAGCTGCTGGGGAGCTTTTCTACCCTCAGGAGTCTAAAACCTGCTGCCATCACTGAACTGGGAGCTTCTTGAAAACAAACCCAGGCTGGGCTGCCATCCCCTTTGGGGTTGTTCCTCATCACCAGAGAGGGGAGCCCAGATGGCAGGCACCATAGTGCTTCTCCACCCACAGGGTGTCTTTGGGCTCCCCAGGGAGCCCTGCCCTTCGCTTTTTATAAAGTGAGCAAATGGAAACCCAGAGATGCCACAGAGTTAGTAAGTGGTAGAAATGGCATTCAAAAGTGTTTGACTTCGAGACACCAGACTAGAATTTGTAGATTTTATGTCATATCTACAAGAGTCTCTTCAATTCTCAAATAGAATTATGTGCACCAATGAGGCACACTTTTATTCAGCTTCTACATTGTTTGAGAGCTAGCATTTGTCTACCAGCCATCTATATACATTACAGACGCTATAATATACCACACTTTTCCAAACTATTGATAGTAACACATATTGTGAATATTTGACAGATTATTCATCAAACCAGTTGTTATATGAAAATTTTATATAGAGGTACTATATACTATGCATATTGTTTAATATATTTATGATAAGATGAATGAAAAGCTATTATGTTAGCCTGGTTATCTACTTGTGGCAAACACCCAAACAAAATAAAAGCAACTATGTTTATGGAAAACCAAATCTACAATATTTTTCCTGAATACAGTAGCATTCAAATCTGGCACCTGTCCTTATATTAAATAAATGAAGCATTCATATAATAGATGAATTTATATAAATAAATGCATATCATAGTATAAAATAGAATAAGTGCTATAGTATAGTGAGTTGATCCAGTTTCAAAAACTATCCATTAATCACATCCATGTGAACCTGTGCCCTGACATTGATTAGAAGTGTTGGGTCAGGGCAGTGCTGAAGAGGTAGAAAAAGCCTTCCTGGGAGAGATAGATCTGAAATAGGAACTTGAAAGTTGGGTAAGTGTGATATATGTAGCCCTACTTCAGTGTTATTCCAAGGGGAGACATAATTGATCTACGGCACCCAATAGCAATTACTGTCATTTATTGACCCCTGTTATGTATGCCGTTAACTTTCTCTACAACAGAGGAAAAGAGCTGATTACAGTATGCTTTCTTCTATCTGGTAGTATATGACCTGATGGAGAGAAAAGTATCTGAATAGTAAAACCTACAAATGAATTCTCACCTAATTCTTGTCACACTGTAGACACTAAATACATAATTATAAATATTGAATAAGTAAAATTATTTAACTAATTAATGATTATCTCTTTAGAGTACCATGGATCAAAAATATGTTAGTGGCTGCTTAGGATTCCATTGTCCAACTCTATTATCAAACTCTCCTATCAGTGAAAATTCTATTATTAGTCATTGAGTGGGGAAAAATGTATAATGAAAAAGTGCCTGATGATGGTATGCATGTCCTGAATGAAACCCTAATTCACCCAGTTAATTTCTATTACCTCTCCTTGCACTTTTCAATATTCAACCTGAGGTACAATTCTTATTCTGATTATTCCTAAGTGTCATTTTCAGAATAAAATGAGATGATAAATGTGAAACTGTTCAGTGGACTATAAAGAAGTATGCATGTGTCGAGGAATTATGTAATTAGAGCCACCACTGAGTTTCTTACCACAGAGGAATTTGGAATCTAAGTATGCTTTTTCTCAGGATATAAATCGCTTTGTCTTAATAAAGAGATTACACTAGAGTGAAAAAGTGGAAGAAGACAACTACTTGTAGAAATCTCTCAAATCAATTTGGAAGGATGGTTGACCATTACAGTGTCTGCTTACGAACCCACAGTAAAATATTTTTCTTACTAGTTTCTAAACTGCATTTTATGCTAATCTATTGACACAGATGACTTTGTAAAGTCACCTAAAATTTTGCTTTGAACTTTGTTATCTAAGTATCAGAAACGTTTTATGCTCCAACCCAAACTGTTGGTTATTTTTCTGTTACATTTCTTGAAAAATAAAAAAGCATACTGAAGAAGCATTGTAGAGAAGGTGAAGTATTATTTTCCTTTTTAAAAAGAGAACTAAAAAATATCAGATCCTGAAATATAAACCAGACTATGCAGTAGCTATTTTGGGGGGATTATTGGTCTAACAGGAGGTTTGGGCTTTATAGTCACATGGGGAAAGGAGTTAAAATCTTGAGTGTGCACAAGGGGTAAAGATGGAAATAAAACCCTCCATTAATCTGGGACATGCAAAAATTTTAAACTGGATGAAAACATTGATGAGGGGTGAAAAAACTTTTCGCTGTACTTAGTAGTATAAAGAAAAATTTTCTTGGGTAGATTAAACTCTGGGTAAAAATAAAAGGCAAAAATACTAAAAATTGCTGACAATGGGTCTGATATGGACTCATATAGACTACAAAACCCAAGCTGATAAATTAATATAAAATCGTAAAGCTGAAGTCAAATGTGGAGGCTTATATTGCTGCTATTGTAATTATTATTGCTATTACTCATGGATACATTACTAGTACAGTAATTGTTATTACTGTGGTTCTTTCAGAATGATCCAATAAAAATATACTATGTTTATGATTTTGCATATGTAGGAACTTAGAGTCAGAGACATAAAATAGGTAAGGAGGCATCGTAAACTGATAACTAAGCATGTCATCTGTAAAATCAAGTATTAGGATTAGAATTTGTCCACACCACATATTAGTGTGAATTTGGACAAACACTTTACTTTTTAGTTTATATACATCTTCTAAATTGTAAAAAATAAATAATATTAATAACAGTAATAATAATACATAGCTGAGAGGGTGGTCAGCTACTATTATGCTTATGGTTACATGGCTAATAAGTGCTATAGTTTAGCTGAGACTTAAAGTCAGGCTTGTCTGATTACAAATCCAGAATATTTTTCACAAACACGCTTCATCCTAAACAGATATTTTATTATTTTTCTCCAGAATCCTCAGATTTAGTGTCTTAACTAGCAAACATTGACACTAACTCACCTCTCCTTTGCAGATACTCCCAGAACTCATCTTATGAAAACTTGAATAGTAGCAATGATTCATATGGCCAGACAGTTTCATGGGGACTATTTTACAAAAATTTTATATTTTTCTTTAATTAATTAATTAATTAATTTATGGTCACCCAGGCTGGAGTGCATTGGCACAACCATAGTTCACCGTAACCTGGAACTCTGGGACTCAATGAATCCTCCTGCATTGGCCTCCCAACGTGCTGGGATTACAGGTGTGGGACAGCACACCTGGCTAACTTTTAAATTTTTTGTTTGTAGAGACTGGGTTTCACTATGCTGCCCAGATGGTTTCAAACTCCTAGTCTCAAGTGACCTTAAAGTGCTGGGATTACAGGCGTGGGTCACCACACCCAGACCTCCATAAGGACTATTTCAAATCATCAGGGCAATTGTTCTAAATTTAAACATAGCTGTAGGTATCAAACTGCAAAAGTGACATTCTTTGTAACATGTTCTGAAAAATGTTTACGTTGTATCTAGAAAAATTCTAATGAAAATTAACAGTATGTAAGGCATTTCACAAATATATATTAAGTAGGTAGGTCTAGAAAAATAATATCATTCTTTCATTAACATGGTATTTACATATAAAATCTGGGGGAATATTATATTGAAACATTTGGTGTTTATTTGTCAACATAGTATATGGAAAGAGTAAAGCTAACCTATCACAAATAGAAAACTATAAAAAGGAAACAGATCCAGCTCTTCATAATATATCTACATTTTATTTTCAATTGCAGGTCTTAGTTTGTATTTTGTCACTTTCTTTTAACACAATAGCATAGGCTTTTCCTATATTACAATACTTTTTAAATGAAAACCATTGTAATGGGTACATAATTGGATGGATAAATTACAGTTTGTACTTGCACACTAAATTTAGTTTATTTTTCTCTTTTCTTTCTGCTTTGTTTAATATTTTTCAAGTTTATTAGTACATATCGTAAAAAAATATTTGTATGTAAAAACTATTAGGTACTTCAGATTACTTTTATGGGGTAGATTTTAAGAGGTGGGTTGTATGAATATTCTCAATACATGTTACCAAATTGGAAGGTTCCATTTGAACCAAAATCAGCAAGAAAATTTACCATTAAGTATTAAACATTTAGGTATTTTTAAAAATCATTTTGAATAGTTTACTTTTAAATATATTAAAAAATACGATAAAGAGTACATTTAAGTCTTACCTCATCTCTTTTTTGATTTTTATTTATCAAATATTTAAGATGCAGATCTAACTGTAGATCTAAAATTATGCTTTGAATGAGATAACTAGTTTGACTAAAAAAAGTTAACATAAATGCTATTCAATTCAAACAAAAACAGTTTTGAGTACACCTGTTTCTCACTATGAAATGTCTACTTGTAATTTTATTTAGGTTTTTGATTTATGGAACATCACTCTCAAATCCAATTAATACCTTTGAGAACACTGGGATCTTAGAACCTCCTGCTGGGACTCATTAGACTATATAAACTGTAAACTTCCATCCAGCAACAAGATTCCGTAGCACACACACAAAAAACGTGCAAAATAAAATAACTACAGAAATGATTCTAAACAGCTGTAAAATGTCAGAGAAAATGCCAAATATGATAAATTCATAGGATCTTGCTCTTGTTATATTGATCAAACTGAAAAACTGCCTTTTTTAAGGGAGACTAATGCAATTGTATATGCTGTAAAGAAGTAACGATCCATTGCAAATCACCAGGAAATCATTTAAAAACTGTAGCGAAGTAATCCTTGATAAATTGTAAGGAGTATTCTATCTTAAAGGAGTTAGTTTATGAATTTGGTTTTAGTGCTAGAGCATATAACGTTAATTTCATTACGAAAGGTTATAATTTACTTTCCCTCTAGGAAACAAAATTCTGTCTTGGGTTATATTTGCATTTATCTTTAATAGCCTCATTCCATTTTTGATGTGTAAAAAATACTTACATTGCTGGGAGGTCTAGTATTTTTGTACTCTTGGCAGTATAAGGAGTAACTGGCTTAGTTATGACTGCGAAGTCATATCTTATTAACACACACATTCAGGAATGCAGGAAACCAAGTAGTGGCCCCTGAATCAATTATGGTGATCAGATGGTCAAACTGTAATTGAAGTTTCATATCAACATTGGCTTTTTTCCCCAAAAAAAGTACTAATTCAAAGAAGTAGTTTGTACTTTTTATTGGGAAATAATTTTTACTTTTACAAAATTTGAAAATTGGAGCCATCTTAAACTTTCATTTTGAAAACACTCTCATCTTTGCAGGGGCGGTAAGTACTCCCCATACTTTGGGCCTCTCTTCTGAGTTTGGTCTCCTCTTCTCAATTACTATTACTCCTGCCCTAGACTTGATTACCTCTTGTCTCATCTATTGCAGTGATGCTTGTCAATTCCTCTCCCTGTTCTCAATCTCCCCCTCCCCAAAGCCTCTTCCGTATCTGTATTGGTCAGCTATTGCCACAATAAGGCTATGTAACAATTCATCCAAAACACAGTGGCTGAAACTATAATCATTTATTTTCACTGATCTGCAGGTCACCTGAGGCTCTGCATACTACTTTCTCCCCTCCCCTCTCACCTTCACAATGACCAAATTCCCTCAAATGCCCACCTATATTCTGTGCACATTTTTTCACAGTATATATTTATTCAAAAATATTTATTGACTGCCTGCTGGAATAAGGATATGGGATAAATTGATAAACAGACTAAAGATATCTTTTAGTTTTATTTATTGAATGTTCTGTCTCCTGCTATTACACTAAAAACTCCTTAAGATTAATTACTTATGTCTATATCTGCAGGGCTTAGCAAAGTGCTTGGCATATATTTGGTACTCAGCGATTATATAAATGAATTAATAAATGAATGAATGTGTGAATAGATCAGTTAATGTGCTATGGGGTCTAAAACGAATTTTTGTGGCTGAGTCCCCTTGGGTAGTGTCTCCACGACCTGCATATGCCATGATATACTAGCATATTTGACACAGGAATGAATCATTTTTCAACCGTTTAGTCTATAAGGGAAGATTATTTTCAACAATAATCATGCCAGAAAAAAGTAAAATTACTAGGAAAATATATATTATAGGGAATAAAAGGAAAATTACTAATAAATCAAGACCAATTATATTGTTTTTTCAAAAGTAAGGAAGTATTTATTGGTTTGTTCCAATAATGAATATAACAATACAGTTTCTAATTTTTTAATTTGTTCTTTAGTTTTCAAACAAGCAGCTAATTATTTTCTTAAAGAATTACTTTCTGTGTAAAACACATCATTTAAATTCAGTGCAACATTTCACATATACATTAAAATTTGCACTTAGCAAAGACAGTATGCCCACAGTTTGCATGTAACGTTATTGTAAATTTTAAACATAAATATAAATTCCACATTGATCTTATTACATTTTTAAATTCTTTATGGCCACGTACTTATTGCCTACCTCTGGAGCAAAGTATTCCCACCACCTCTGCTCTGTTGCTTATATAAGCATGAAAATATAAATAAATATATACTCATATATACACGTTTTGTGTGTGTGTGCATGCACACATGTGTTTTCTACTATGGTCGGGGCATGAAGAAATGATAAATTCTTCTAGAACAGTGGAACAAAGTTACCCTCTGAAAAGAAAACTGATTAAAAAAATCCCACAAAATAGAAAAAAAAAATTTTTAAAAATGGCCCCTATAGTAAGGTAGTATATTTCAAAGCATGAACTGTATGCAAATCTCTTATGAGCCTCTTCTTTTTTTGAATTTAAAAATATTTAATTGATAGACATAACATACATAAATTCAAAATGTACCATGTGATAAAATGATATATCTATATATTATAATAATCATAATCAATGTAGAATCAATACATCCATCATCACTCATGCTGTACTGTGTGAGGTTCTTTGAGGGAAGAAGGGGAAGGTGAAAAATAATTTTTATCATTTAATAAATATGGTCAAAATATCTTGATAACATTGTCATTAGAGTAGAATGGAATTTATCTCCCTAACTTACTGAGCATATCCATTTTAAGACTTTCAATTGACTTTTGAGCTAGTAGTCGGACTGCTGTATCAAAAGAGAGTGAACTAATTAAATGAACAATGTAAGTTACTACTTATTAATGCATTTATTTATGCAACGTTTTTCTGTGAGGTACTGTCCTCAGCCCTTGAGACCTTGAGACCTTGAGACACAGAAATCAACATGACATAGTCCCTGCCAGCTAGAGAATAGTGACAGAAGATTTGTCCCATATCACTTTCTTTCACAGGATGGTAAGTTCCCTATAAAATGTCACTTCTCTAATTGAATGCAGGCCACTATAATTGCTCATTGAACGGGGAACTCACACAGTTCAAATTGGAGTAGTTTTCTGAGAAGAGAGATGTCTGAATCAAGAAAACTGGATAAAATATGCATGCGTGCAGGACCTACAGTGGATGGGAGGAATGAACCAGGAGCATGAATTTCAGGCAAGAAACAGCCTTTGAAAAACCAGGAAGATGAAAGATATCATGGCTTGCTCTGAACAAGTCCTTCACTGAGGCCGTGTAGGGATCTGAGTGAGGGTAGGGAAGCCAGACCTGGGCTGGTGGGTGGGAAGCTGATTATGCAGGAACATAAGTGGCATACCAAGACATGTGGATTTTCCCCTCAGGCTGCTGGAATGCAATGAGTGCTTTTGGCCAGAAATGATATGATGAGATTTTGTGTTCCCAACCTAGGTGCATCTCTAAATGTAAATCACTTGGCATTCTGGTTTGTAAGTGAGTAAATATTGACAATGCACAGCTCGAATCACTCATTCAGAGTCTGGTTCATCTCTGAGTTTGCAGAGGGGAGAAGCCATGTTTCTGATTACCTTCCCTGAGGCCACACCTCTCTTTGACATCTCTGTAGCTGTAAATTTGCATGTTTCAAAATCATTCAGTCCAGACAAGCATTTCTACATAGAAACCATTGAGGTGTGGTGGTTTACTAGAGTGATTTGTGAGAGGGTTTAACATTAAATTTATTTGTGCAAAATCTTGGTGTCCTTAATTAATTTTTTTCTCATAAATAGTTGGTGATCACATCTGTGTAATAAATTTTCAGAGCAACTCTTTTGTCAAAAAAAAATAACTTTACTTGAACAAGTTCATTGTCAAATTGTCAAATTGGCCAATTCTACGGCAATCTTACCATAGGGTTGGTTAGCAGAGGTTCACAGAGATCATGCTTGTTTACAAAAATACATTGCAAAGGTTTCTCTTTTTCATATATGAGAAATAAATTATTCATTCTTCACATTTTACCATCAAGTCAAAGACTCTTGGATCCGGCATTCTCAGGAATCAGCCCTCTTCTAGCTCTTGGCAGTATGGTTTGTGCAGGTCCTACAGCTCCTTGCAACATAATTTCTTCTTCTTTTGTCAGTTTCGCAGAAGCCTGGTCAGATTATGTTGTGACTTGATCATTGTTATTGATATGGCAGCCAGAAAAGAAGATCATGATGGGGGTCACATGTTGCCCGGCATCTTCGTGGCCTCTACATCATGTTTATGAATTGGATCAGTGTTGGCTTCCTAACAGGATGGTGTAGGCCACTTTTCAAGGCCAAGAGGATTTGGAGTGATCTGAGTTTTCAAGGCTTTCAAGTTTATCAACCCAGATTTCCAAATTTAAGGTCTCAGATCCATTACTTCCCAAATAGGTCTCTAAACTTGGCATCGCACACTTGCCATGACTGAGAATTGTAACTTCTGTGGAGCTCTGCTACTTGTATAGTTAAGGTCTGTAAGTCATCATCATCTTTTCTTGCTCTCTGACATCAAATATTGCTCTGTGTATCTTCTGCTAAGGAGGTCCTCTGACTTTTACACTTTGCCTTCAGCTTTTGAATAAGCATTCTTATTTCACCTTATTTATTTATTTTTACATGCATTATTGGGACTGAGTACTGGCCATCAGATTCCATTTTCCTTATGATTAGTTTTTTTTCTCTAATCTCTCAAATGTCTGAGATATTGCACTGGCCAGTACATTCCCTTCCACCTACATCCTGGTCCAGTTCATCACCAGTAAAACTTTCACAATTGCAGTGCCACAGCACGCCAGGGACTAGTAACGTTTCTGCTATCAGCAGTTAAGAAATCTTCATTGCCAGCTGGCTGGTGGGTGACCCCACTCTAAAGCACCATTTTGGATTCTGCCTCCTTGGATAAGTTCCGGAACTACTGCCATAGTTTGGGTTTCCTGGGAAAGAGACTCAGGCTGAAATTTGTGTAATGGAGATTTGTTCATTGTGAAGGAGTGAAGAAGTAGGATCAATCAGAGAGAGTTTTCAACTGTGATGCATTTGCAGCACAGGCTGTAGCTGAGCCCAGAGGAGCCCGGGAGCTGTGAGTGACGTTCAAAGTTGTCCCGCATTAGGCAAGAGGCTGTTCCTTTATACTCCCACCCTCCTCCTCCATCATTAACTAGTCAGTGGCTTTAGTATGTCCCCAGGAAAGGAACTTGATGGTGGCTGAGGTGGTATCTTAAGAAGAGGGCAATTCCCAGAGAGAGTTTCAGCTGAGAGCTATCAGCCAGTCAACATTCCCAGAAGCCGGGAGAATGAGTGTCCCAGCTTTGAAATGGGGACTTAAGTGGTTCACCATAGCATTCTCTCACTTAAACAAATTAACTTTAACAAAATTAAACAAATTAAACAAATTAATTTTAACAAATTAACCCATTTTGGTAAATCTTTCAGCAGAGGAAAGGGGAAAATTATGTCCATGAAAACCTGGTAACAAGTACCATGTAGTCAATTATTTTGAATGAATTCAGGTTTTCTTTCTGGGGACTTTTGAAAGAGAATATATAGTCTCAAACTAGGAGAAAAAGTAATTCCTAAAGGGAGACACACATACACACACACACTTACATACACAAATATTTCCATCTTTTTAATATCATTGACTTTTTTAGGGAGTTGTTTTTCTCAATTGCAACATTCTATAAGTGAGTTTTTTCTCATCGTTAAAGTGTTTGCAAAGCTATTGATTTTGTCAACAATTGGCTTTCAGGAGTGTATACTTATGTCTTTAAAATTCCACTGCCTTTTTCTTAAAGTATTCCAAAATGTTTGCTTTCTACATGAATTAAGCGCAATTTTAAGATTATTACCATTCCCATGATCCGATAGAATTCTGTGGTTTCTACATTTATTTCCTGAGTCTATCTTTAATTAGCATTGGAACATTTTATCACATCACCATCATGTAAAGTAAAACTGTTTCTTCTCCACAGTCTCCCCTATCAGAGATCTGGAGCACACGGCCTTACATTTCCCTTAGCCTGATGTGACTCTCTGCTTCTCCTGCCTCTAGGCCCCTGACCTCCAGTGGCTCCTGCTCACAAAAAACCCAGATGGCCTCAGCACAGAGGTCCCTTTCCTCCCTTTTCTTAGATCATTTACTCTAGAAAACTTATAAATTCTTTCTCTGCCCCTTTGAGATATAAATCTTTATAAAAGTTTCTTGTCCGTTTTACAAGCTAAGGCTATCTTTCTCAAGGACCTTTGAAATACAATCATCAGAGAAGTTAGAGCCCACATCTCCCCTGTCTCTGTGGGAAGGTAGGGGTCTACTTTCTTTGGTGGGGACCTTGCTCCAAGTTGTAAAACAACCCTTTGTCATGAAGATATGTAAAAAGTTTACTTTTCATTTTACGAAGGCCAGTTAGCAAACACAGATGCCTCTGCATGACCTGCCCCAAGAGCTCTAAAAACTACCCCCTACTTTTCACTCAGGAGGGTTGAGCTCACACTGAGTTCCGGTCTCTCTCCTCTAGTACTGTGGCCTTGAATAAAGCCTTGTCTTCTTTGTCTGTTTAATTTTGTCCAGTGCAATTTTGCCTTGACAGTCTATAACATTTCCTAACTGTGGCCATAATATCTTATGGCTTAACTACATTTTATTATTCATCAAGTCATACCTGTGGACATTTTATACTTACACAGGAATGTCAGCTGATTGTTTTATACTCCTTTATTTAGACATTTTTATCCGGATTATTATGTGAAAAAAAAAAACTGGGAATAAATGTAACTACACAATAACTACTAGAAAAGTATAGCATTAATGTACCAAACTCTAGATTTTAAGGATTGACTTAACTGGAGATAAAAGCAATTCAAACTGTGGGATTTTAATTTTGAAAGAACATGAGAAATCTAGTTAAAGTCTATCTTCTTTGTTTTAAAAATAGGAAATGCTGACATTAATGTTATCTAAATATGACTGTCCCGATATCTACCAGTTAATGATATTGATAGGAACAAAAGCCTGACTCTGAGGCCTGTGATCTTTGCACTACACTAGTTTCCTCCCCAAAACACCTAATGAAGTAGCTTTAATAAAAATAATAAAAATGTACATGCTTTCTAAAACCTTCGAACGAGGGCCCAATGAGGTCCAATAGAAACACAATGCGATTGCTATCACTGTTCACTCTCTGTAAGGATCACTGTCATTCTCAGGACAACTTCAATAAACATAACGAAGGAATCAGCCATACATTATCTCCATTGCCTTTCTCTTACAGACATCTGGAAGCTCCCCACCTGTATGGAGATAAAAGAGTTAAGCTCTTTAATTCCCCCCTCTTTCATCAGTTCTTACCATTACGTTGAAATGGTTGTTGGTTTCTCTTTTTTTCTTGCGTCTGTTTTCCAACCTATTGGGCCCTGATCACATTCAAAGCAGTCTCCTTGGTGCTGCATGGGGAAGCGTGAATTAGACAGACACAGATCCTGCTCTCATGAACCTCTCCATCTTGCAAGGCAAATATTCATACATATAGTTAGATAAGCTATTATTTCATCATAATTCTCACATGATTTATAAAATAAGAGTGCAGAGTGACACCACCTTTTGCAACTAAAAGGTGACCATAGCTTAGTAAGTGGTGAGGGAAATGCTCTGGGGGAGTGGCTTTTGGGGGGACTGGAAAGTTGGCAGTAGGGAAGGAACAGATTAAGGGGCTTTTTGACTATGTAAAAGATGTTGGATTTGATATAAGAGCAGTTGGAAGTTTTGATCCAGAATAATGTGTGAAGTATTGGGCTGGAGGAGGCATGATGAGATTTTTTTTTTTCTCTTGTTAAGTATCATTTTCATTTCCAAATGGATTATAGATTAGGACTGGGAAGAAACTGATGGGAGGGTGTGTTGATTAGGCAGAAATTACAGCACTTTAGGTAAGGCATAATTTTGGTGTGTGAATAAAAATTATCAAATAACTCATTAGTGTGATGCTTTTATGTCCAAATTTTCTTTTTTGCCACATATCTTTATAATCACCACAGTCTTTTTACATTATTGTATTTATTATACATATTTACTTGAATCAATTAAGTTTTAAGTATTTCATTGTGTGACTAAACACCAAAATTATTATTTTCATTTCTCTGTAATCACAGAATTATATTATTCTAGACACATATTCACTGCTTACTGAACATTTCTATTTAGGTATCTAAAAGATCTTTCAAAACAACTACATTCAAAATCAAACTCTTGATTCTTTCACTCACTACAAAGCTGATTTTTTCAAATTTGTCCCCATCTCAGGAAAGACCAATTTCACTCTTCCATTGCTCAAGCTAAATCTCTTGTGGGCACCATCTAGAATCTGATCATTCATCACCATCATTGCTACCACTACCCATGTCTTTAGCCTGACCAGTTTATGTCAACATCCTTCTCAATAGCCTTTCCTTGACTGTAGATGAGAAAAAAAGGACAATTACTTATTGGCAAAAAGCAACTACAGAGCATTCTTCCACTTTCTCTGCTCTCAGACATGCTACCTATGGTCAGAGGTTAACCAACTTGTTCATCACACAGATAAAGGTAATATTAGCAAGAAGACTGAAAAGGGTGTCCAATTTCTTATCTCCACTTTTATGGTCTTTGAGCTTTATCATCTTCCCATATTTAAAGAAAATCTTGGCCACGTTAATAGTGAGACAGCACAGTGATACTAAGTAAGGCCATTGCTTAATGTTTACTTTTTAATCTAATGAAATTCAAGACAGTGAAGAGATTATCTTCCTCTATAACTTTTCTTTCTCATCTGGCTGCATTTTTCCAGTTGGGTTAGGTGATCTATTAGGTCTTCGTCACATCATATCATTCTGTGCTTTATGATATCTCTTAGCTGCATGCGGTCCATTTTGCTTTAAAATTATCAATTAACCTAGGCCAAATTAATGTGGCCTGAAAATTAATAGAATGGCATTGAAATTTTATTAAATATTCCTAGCCTTTTAAAGAAACATTTTTACTATGAAATAATTAGATTTATTCATGACCTAAGAGACTGTGATTGTGGACAAATTTTCTCATAATGTTGGTGGCAAAGGATAATTATAATTTATGGTATCTTCTGTCTTAATTCGACTTGGTTTTGGATGACAATAATCTCTTAAACCTTGAATAGAATGGTGACATCTAGATATTAATGATAAATTTTTATGGGAAGATAAAGTTGAATGAATCATGTAATTCTAGGCTAATGATCATAGATTAAAAACACAGATTTTAAATCTGACAGTTCTTAGTTCTTTTGTTTATAAGCATAGTCCTTAGCAAAATTTACTCATTTAAAAGGCATATTCCTTTTCTGCAGAACCTATATCCTATATCCTAATGTGTTTTGTGAATTATACATAAACTGCATCATGCAGTGTCTTGCAAAGTGATTGCTCAATCTGTGGAAATTAATAATATTGTTGGTATTTGGAGGTAAATAAAACCAAAACTATCCTTGAAAAAATATTGCAAAGGTACTTTGCTATTTATCAAAAAAATATGACACATTCAATAGTGATCTTGTCCTTATCTCTATATATTTTTTTCTTTTCTGTCTACATTCTGTAATTTAGTTGTTGGTTCTACCTATCTTATTCAGAAGCCTTCTTACTCAAAGGTGGACCTCAGCACCCAGCCAAGTGCCTGATACTTAGTAGGTGACCAAGAAATGTTTTTTAAATAGAAAGTGTCAAGCCATACACTCTATACTCCTTTTGAAAGTTTTTCTCATATTGACATTCCACTGGATTTAAGTCCTATTAATCCTACCTTCATATTGGCTCTTATATACATTTCCTTAGTTCCATTCTTACTTGCATTTATGCTTTATTTCTGTTTTAATACCTCAATATCTCTTAATGGTAAACAATGGTGGAAAAAAGAGTGGTTGATTGCCTAGGCTTTGATACCAAAGGGTCTTCAAGTGAAGGTCCTACCAATTTCAAGTCAGGGGATTGACTTAACTATTCTGTGCCACAGTTCACTCATTGATAAGTAAAGATAATCATTACTCCTTTATCAAGAGTGTGTTTTGAGGAGTGAATGCATATGAATTAATTTTCATATGCATGCAACCTTACATAATATTAGCACTCAATATATTATAGTTATTATAGCTATTTAATTAAACCATTGTAATATTTGATCTCCTTAAGTCTTAGTCTGGCTGAAATATTCAATCCCATTACCAATTCTTTCATTTTTTTTTTCCTTTAGGAACATTTTTACTATTCAGATACTATAATGAGCACTGTTTCTACAGAATTGAATGGTTCGTGATTCCTGTCACTCCTAGTCATCAGAGTGTTGGGCAGAGGCAAAGTTGTTGGATAGAAACAGACAAAGCAATATCATAACCACTCCTTAAAAAAAAAAAATGTAAACAAACATAACCAGAAAACTTTAATGACAACCCTACAAAATAATTGTGAAACTAGTATACCAATTTATATAATAGCAGTGTAATTTTCTTAAGGAGTAGAATTATATTTGTCATGCTTTTTGAAGTTTGTATATTCCAATTTTTCTATAATGGGCTCAATTTAATTTATCAGTAAAATTTTTTTTTAATTTTTTATTTTATTTCAGCATATTATGGGGGTACAAATGTTTAGGTTACATATATTGCCGTTGTCCCACCCAAGTCAGAGCTTCAAACATGTCCATTCCCCAGACAGTGCATACCACTCCCATTAGGTGTGTATATACCCATCCCCTCCTCAACTCTCCCATCTGCCCTACTCCTGATGAATGTTATTACTATATGTGCACTTAAGTGTTGATCAGTTAATACCAATTTGATGGTGAATACATGTGGGGCTTGTTTTTCCATTCTTGTGATAATTCACTTAGTAGAATGGGTTCCAGCTCCATCCAGGATAATACAAGAGATGCTATGTCACCCTTGTTTTTTTGTGGCTGAGTAGAACTCTGTGGTATACATATACCACATTTTATTAATCCACTCATGTATTGATGGACACTTGGGTTGTTTCCGCATCTTTGCAATTGTGAATTGTACTGCTATAAACATTCTAGTGCAGATTTTTTTTATAGAATGTCTTTTGTTCTTTTGGGTAGATGCCCAGTAAGGATTGATGGATCAAATGGTAGATCTACTTGTATCGCTTTAAGGTATCTCCATATTGCTTTCCACAGGGGTTGCACTAGTTTGCAGTCCCACCAGCAGTGTAGGAGTGTTCCTATCTCTCTGCATTTACATCAACATTTATTGTTTTGTGACTTTTTGATAAAGGCCATTCTCACTGGAGATAAGTGATATCTCATTGCAGTTTTGATTTGCATTTC